>JAUEPT010000541.1:0-16859 GCA_030435635.1 Armillaria borealis | reverse complement strand
AACTGGCTGAACAGTACATATGGGTGCCGAATCAACAGAATGGCGGGTACGCGCCGTTATTCCCTTCAAAGTCCGAACAAGGTCTGACGCGCCCTCAAACCTATTCTTACCTAGGGTCCGATTCATTGTACTGTTATCCAAAGCGAAATATGCATCATTCCCGAGCTACGTTATGCGTACCGACGCTTCGCTCTCACCATTCTTTTTCATTTCCCTGGCAAATTAATTTCCTCGCAGACTACCGGTAAATTACCTGATCTTGCTTTGTCCAGTCAGTGGACCAAAAGTCACAACTCTCGACACGCCAGGTCATTTTCTTCTAACACAAGTATGTGTTCGGACCTCCAAGCGTGCCTCACAGTGTACTTCGTTCGGCCTTGAACACGGCGGGTTCCTCTCCTCTGAGGGAGGCTCAGCTCTAGTGCACGGCCGTGATGCGCTGATATGGGCGTAATACTGTCCGAAAATAGAGTTCAGCCCTCTGTATTTCGAACACAAGTCGTTTAAATGGATTACTTACACAAGTTCCTTCTGTACCACGAATTCATGCAAGTTTGAAATGCATAGTGACTATATGCACAAGTCATAATGTTCATATGCAGCACAAGATCACACAGCTACGGGAAGCCATTGCACAAGTACAGAACGGCTGTCTCGAGGATGCACAAGCAAGCAGTGGGACGGTCAATTGAAAATTCCGCGCACGTGGGAGAGACTTCAAGTTTCCCAGTCGCAGTTTCGGCATTATTCCAGGCCAGTGTCGGCCATATCGGGCATGCCGGGCTTTCGGCAAATCAAGCCGGCCACATCACGCAGATCGAGCAATGTTGCTCAAATCTGAACATTCACTAAGCTCGAAGGGTCAGTGCAAGTATTTATAGGGGATATTCTATGTATCCTCCATAGTGTATTCATCCCTTTTTGTAGCATAGTTAATGACTAAACAGTTATATTATTCATGGAAGATATCAAGAGTCACTGTAGACTTTACCTTGAAATATGTTCACTGCGGCATATTTTAAGCTACATGAGATTAAGTAGTCTGAGCCTGAATGATCTACATAGTCATGGGCAGAAGCTCAAATAGCCGTCAGGATAGATACTGCCTCGCATTAAACCTCAATCCACCAGTTCATATGATATATCATCTCCTTCAAAATCAAAATCTCCCATCATCTCCCTCGCCATGTCGATGTCTTCCTCACAGTTGACTTCTTCTTCCTGAGTTTCTGGTGTGTACGTACAGTTGTCTTCAATGTTTCCATCAACGCCATTGTGAGGATCACTACGGAATTGGTCTGCATAATCACTGGAATCGCCAATCCAGAATCCTCGTTGAATACCTTGCGAATAGCCTTCTCCAGGCTGAGTTCTTACATAGCAATGGGTGTTTTGTTATGCTCAGTATGCAGTTGATGATGGTTCCAAGCATCTGGAGTGTGATTTGGGGTGGCCTGAACACAGGGATGGAACACTAAAACCAGGCATATTCAAGAGGGAATTTCAAAACAGAGAGTTGCTTATGCATTACCCTGAACCAAATAATGAGAAATAATTTTTCAAAAGAAAGTTAAACTGGCTAAGGTCAACTTGTAAGTGTTGCAAGAGAGGATAATTGAACTTGCGCTGAAAAAGGACAAGTTCCTGACTTGTGATGAAATTGATGGGCAGAGATGTCTCGACTTGAGCATGAATTTGAGTCTCGTTGAGTACATGAGAGGATAGAGTGGTAAATTGTGTGCAAAAGAAAATAACTTGTGCCTGAATGTATCCCATGTCGCATCTTGTGTGCACGCTTGGCCCCTCCTGATTTTCCGACAGTATTACGCCCATACGCTGACATTGACCGTCGGTTAGCTAGCTCGTAGCCTCGAGCTGGTGGTTTACGATGAGACACCCTTCGTGGGCAAAGTCGTCTACCCTTGACGCATGGGTGTGTGCGCTTGGTACAAACAACGGATTTTTTGATGTAAATTACATTCAATTGACGCTCATGCTAGTGTTTTCTCATTTTCCTGCTCCTACTATTATACAGTTGAACTATGCATGAATACGTTCAAGGCAAACCTATAGGTTCATACTATCACCACTGCTTCTAGCGCCGCCATCATTGGGGAATATTTGCTTGTACTTGCTGGAGACTTCAGCAGAAGCCAGGTGAGATCGCTTCAACGGCCATCAACGTACACTTCATTGACCATCATAGAGCTTCCGATGGTTTTCTCCCGAAAATATTTCTTCGTTGTGTCGCAGCACCTGATTGAACTTCTGGAGAGAATCAATTGCTCCAAGTCGTCATCTTCGCACAACCTTCTACTGATTTACTTTACCCCTGTACGAAGCCCTTTTATATTACTTCGTGTCTACTTCTTACATACCTATCGACCTATCTAAAGGCTGTGGCATCTTTTCTGCTACAAGCCGGCTCGAAGGTATTTACATTCACTTCCGCAATCCCCGAGGCTCATAATTGCTCATCAGCCAATGAATCTTGCCTAACGATCTATCTCCTGAGGAGGATCTGGAGGTAGACTTTGCTGCTGCTTCATTCAGGCAAATGGCGCCATACAATCTTTTTTATTCTATAAAAGTCCAGTTATCCCGAGAGACGCTGAGTCTCTCTCGCAGCATGAGCACTCAATCCAACGTCGTGTTCCGCCTCCCTGACACTCTCATGTACTGGCCTTGGCCGCACAGAATCAATCCTCATCATGAGGAAGTCAAGGCTGCATCGGAAGCTTGGTTTCGGACATTCAAAGCATTTGGACCAGAAGCTCAAAGGTAGGCTCGTACCTACCTCCGTTTTGCGCTGCTGATCGGTGTTTCCAGAGCATTTGATTTCTGCGACTTCAGTATGAAATATCCCCGAAATTCACGATGTGTTGTTGTTATTGATGTAGACCAAAGGTTTAGTCGCTTCTCTCGGATATCCCATGGAAACAGAAAGTATGCAGCTGATTCCTAGTCCATTTGCTTGTAATAATCTCTTCGTAGAACATCTTCGCACCACATGCGACATGATGAACCTATTTTTCGTTTTCGATGAGTATACCGACAGAGTTCCTCCTGAAGTTGTTCGGCAATACGCAGACATCGTCATGGATTCCATCAGGAACCCTTCGAAACTCCGACCCACCGACGAGGTCGTTCTTGGAGTCATTGCACAGGAGTAATGTTTATTGTCTTTGCGCGCAGGGATGGTCCTCATTGCCGACTATAGGTTTTGGGCTCTCGGTGCGACGACTGCCAGCAGTACCTCCCAGAGGTACTTTGTTGAAAGCTTTGCGCATTATACGGATTCTGTAGTCCAACAAGCGGAGGACCGGCACCGCCATCATATTCGGAATGTTGGAGACTACTTTGATATTCGTCGTCTCACCGTTGGTGTTTACCCATTGTATGGAATGCTAGGACTCAGCTACGACCTGCCTGACGAAGTATTCAACCACCCAACTGTCGTCGCTCTGGGTCATCTGGGTTGCGACATGATAATCATGGACAACGTAAGACTTTTCTTGTTTTCCGACCAGCTGCGCTCACGTTTTTCAGGACCCTATTTCGTACAATAAGGAGCAGGCACTAGAGGAATACCCCCATAACATTGTTATTTGTGCCATGAACGAGCGGAAATGTGACCTCCATGACGCACTCTCATGGATGGAAGACCTTTATCGGTCAACCAGGAACCAATTCCTGACGCTGTGGACGGAGATACCATCATGGGTACCAGAGACCGATGCTATTGTATCTCTCTATCTTCACGGAATTGCAAACTGGGTCCGTGCTAATGAAACTTGGAATTTCGAAAGTGGATGATACTTTGGATCCAAAGGCAGAGCCATTCAGCAGCATAGGATAGTTACTCTTATGCCCAAGCAGCTTTCAGCGAGCGAGCCGCCTCTCATATACACGTATCAGTCTACTTAGTCCCTAACTATACCGTCATGTATGTTTTCAAGTTATCACTGTGCGGTTACTAGAATACTAGTCAGTGCCAGGGCCAGAATAATTTATGTCGGACTGCCATCAACCATGCCGTAGAGGACCAATCATCACTCAGAATCCTGTGACAACTAAGGACCGCGGGATTATAGACTAACAGGCGCCTATGGACGCAGAGGCCCCGACAAATGCTTCGGCGCCTCTGTAACCAAGTCTAGTCCTAGAAACCGGGAGGCTCGCCGCTCGAGCGACCGAGCAGAAGACTGTAGCCTGCTCTTCTCGGATGGCTAAGTAAGAGGGTTTCGGAGGTACGCGAGATCGCCGTGTTCTCTGAGATGAACTGAGAAGCTACGAGTTTAGAGACGGATATATGCTTTGGCGTGGAACAGCACTCGAGTTCATTTTACGCACCCATCAGCGGCATAGAAGAAAACGTCGTTAGACAGGACCGGTAGAGACAACGGCCTGTAGGTCCGTGAGTGTCATTTTCAACTTGACGGACTTTTGATAGGTTCGAAAGGTTAGACTGAGTTATTTGGAATTGCAATGCAGGAAGGTATATACGTGCACGGAATTATAGACTCGCAAGTGGAACGGGCTCAAGTCTGAGCATATATTAAATAATGCCTTTGAGCATCTGCAAGTCTGACTCACCATCAGTTAGAAGTCCTATAGTGGACAGCTCGCAATCATCTTGAAGCCGAGATGATCATCATTGCTTTCGCGGTAGTTTCTGCCTGTCGCTGCATCTGTTCAATCCCTTCCGATGTTGGAAACAAAGAGCACAATGGCCGCTATTGAGAAGCTCGCTTGAAGATGGACTCGTTGCCGCTTCGAAGAACATGTTAGCTGCAGGGGTAGTAGACCCTGGATGAATCCAAGACGTCGAGGGCTGCAATGTAACGATCAGCATAAGCGAGTGCGATGAAAACAAAAATGACGCACCTGTATACGACCTTCCTCCTCATTTCGTTGTGGAAAATCTCGTCCAGAGTACGTCTTGGAGCTGTCAGAGAAGATAACAAAGGAACCCGATATACATGTACATGCCACGGTGACGTCTTGCAGAACGAACAAACACCGCTTCCGTGGATGCTTTTGGACCTATAGGGACCCATAAACATACACAGTCGCCCAAGACTACTTATATTGCCGTGAATATTAGTAGTGACATGTGAATTGGGTGCTGGTTTCGTGCCCATCCGAGAGATAGAGCCAAGCCTCAGATCGCTGGTTGCAACAAAAGAAACCATCTTTCTGATTCTTCGTGTCGACAGCACTTATGTTCACCAAACGTTCCTGCAGTTTAGAGAACTGTCTGTCCTGTTCAGCAAAGCATGTAGGTTTTCAAAGAGTGAAAGATCCGATATGAGACTTTGAACAAGTAAAGAAGACGCGGATGTGTAGAGGCTCGGCTCAAAGTGACCTCTCCATCGTGTGTTGATGCGCGTCTCTCGTTTGTGGTACAGATTCGTGAAGGCGAGACGGAAGGCGGGGTTTACCCTCAGAGTAGACGTCATCATGAAAGGGCGAGCAGGCGGGTAGTTCGTGGTGGTGACCAATGATAGTGGCAGAACTCGCAAAGTCTTGCTGCTGTTGTTTGGACAATACTTGGACCACTTTCATTCCTTCGAACAGTCGGCCATGCTCGGATTTCGTCGGCCGCGATCCCGAAGTGAATCGACCTTGAGAACTGCGGGTCATGAAAGCGAGCTGGTATGTGACAGTGGGGACGCCTACAATAGTTCAGGAATAAGCCATGGCAAATGTCACAGAGAAATAACACACCTGCAATTGTTCAAATCCCTCCGTCGACGACATCACGACCACCCGTTGGCCCTCGCGCACTCTCACAAGCCTACAGTGCTGAGCATATCCTCATTTTCGAGCAAGGAGACCGAGGAAGCAATGGCAAACCTGTTCTTCGAAAATCCCCAACGACACCACCCTCCACGCCTAGGGCTTGAATCCATTGCGCCGTCATTAGTTGCCTCCTAGAGAGCTGCAACAATCATATTGGACGGATTTGAGAGTTGCCGTGGGACGACGGAAATGCGAGAGTCAAGGAGGAGACATGATGGCAAGAGCGAAAAATGAATTTCAAAACGCGCCTCCTTCCAGAATAGACCCACGTGTTGGCTTGGGCAAGTTGGATTCCGGCACGCCACACCTCCGAGCTCTCTGGATAATCCTTCCTGTTCAATCACCTCAAGGTTCTGAAGCTCATGACCACTGTGGAACCAACCAACCGTGAACGTCGCCTTGTCCTTGACACCGCAATCATGGACATGGAAGCCGCCGATCCTTTCCATTTACGAGAGATCCTCTGGTCGGATGGGGAAGACTTGTTTTACCTCCAACTTCCCACTCGACGTCCTCGTGACGGAGATGACGAGGCTCGCTCCGCACTCAGCTGTGATGCCAAACTCGTACCACGTTCCCTATACCAAACCGTCCCGTCCCCCCGGACTACTTAGTACTACATGCCCCGGAACCGTTACCCTAAGACAGCTACATCAAAGTTGGCACGATATTCTATTTTCATCCAGAGGACCCCGAGAAATCTGCGATTTGGCAGTACATGATTCAGGAAGCTCGGGTCTGTGAGACGCTGATGAAGTATCCTCATCAGAACGTGGCGCAGTATTATGGATATGTAGAGAAGGATGGGATGATGGTCGGGCTGTGTTTCAAGCGATATGGCCAGACGCTGTCGGATGCCATGAAGACCGGTCTGATTCGGAGGGAAGACGTAGAGCACTCGCTCGATCAGATCAAGAAAGGTATCGAGCACATTCATGGTCTTGGCTTAGTACATGTGAGTTCGTCTCGCAATGATAGGCGTATTTCTGATTTCCGCGCAGAACGACATAAATCCCAGGAATATCCTACTCGATGCGGATGGTAAACTGGTCATCATCGACTTTGATTCATGTCGCAAGCAAGGTGAATCGATGCTCGATGGAAAATGTGGTACATTTCCATTCAGCAATGATTCTGAAACGGCAGAATTTCAGAATGATTTTTATGGACTCGAGAAGATACGGGAATGGATGGAGGAAAACATTCCATGAAGGTAGCCATCGCACGTACACAACCCACCGCCATATGACCGGAAATATACGTGTCTTCTCAACGTTTGATGGAGACTATCATATTACGATTTCCTTTCAGTCGACAGTATGGGAAAATACTCCAGGATAAACCAATCTGAGTGACGGTTCCATATGTGCTGCGCGTGGTGCAGTTCCACTGTCTGTGCTTCCGAATACAAATGGATGCGTGTGCCTGTTTGTCCTCTATTTCCTATGCAGCACCTAAAAACGGTTTCTAGTCTGATTATAACATACCACATCTGATTAGCCAATGGTATTGAAATCAAGTGCAGCGATAATCCTGCCAACAGTAGAAGGTATTTCACCTAATGATCGACTATCGAGATGGAGAACAGAGTGTTTCCCTTTCTCGCCGTCTCGGTGGTCCTTGAAAGGCAAAGACGGATGTGGTCCAAGGACACCGTCGTAGGAGTAGTTAATACAGACGACAGCAGAAAGAACGTCGGCATTGACTTTTAACATTACCCCGCCGTTTCCAAGATTAAATGCGGAGCGTACTCCAGCTCAGTAGCGGGTTTATATCCTATTAATGTACCAGCACAGCACAGGTTGTAATCACGGCAAAAGAGTAGCCATATAAGCTGACAGTGTCCCAAAAGAGCAACAGAGAAACTGAAGGAGAAAGAACGTCGGCATTGACTTTTAATTTTGCCCCACCGTTTCCAGGATTAATACTGATGTTCTTGCATCCCGCTATCTTCACGGCACTGCGAATTTGGTACGAGGAGATTGTTGCTGGAGTTTCGAGAGCGAACGGTATTTTGGATCCAACAGCAGAGCCGTGCAGGAGGACAGAATAGTTACTCTCATGTCGAAGCAGTTCTCAATGAGCGAGCCGCTTCTTGTACACTTACACTAACCTGTTACCTATTATTTGTTGCATTCCCAATCTTTCAGACTATGTTATCTTTACATTTTACAATTACACGCACCCGAGTGGTATGACACATCCGAGGACCGACAGATCGTATCCGTCAGGCATGGGCAGACAGTCCCTTGTTCCAATGATTCGAGGAGCACTGTCTGAGTGCTAATTTCCTCTTCTCAGCTGATTCAAGTCCTTCGGCGAACCTGTCTGGGCGTCAGACAAAGGAAAGAAGAACAAACGCGAGAGCTCAAGTGCTCACGGACCATATGATTACAATCGCATCGGGACAATTGACGTGGAGTAGCGTACTAGAGGACGTTGGCAAGATGCTCTACGGAAGGAGACAGACTCACGCATCGCCAGAACTTCCTGGTTCCATCGTGTCCACAAATCTCCGGGAAAGTGCTTCGGCCCTTCGCTATCACGTACTGAAAGGCGGTTGGTTCAAAACACCTTTGAGAGCGAGCGGTGTACATGTCAACGGCGGAATCCCGAGTCTTCCCGGGACGGAGGATCTTCGCGGCTACTAGAGATGTGAGGATTTTGACGTGTAAAGAAGACGCGAATGCTTACTGGTCTTCCCCATCAGGCCGGAGGCTCGTTTATTCGTCATTTCTCCCTTGTGGGCGGGTCCGCTTGATTTATTCCTCATTTGTGGTACAGATTCGTGAAGGCGAGGCGGAAGGCAAGGCTTGGCCTTGGAGTAGACATCATTGTTGAAAGGAAACTAGGCGGGTATTTTATGGTGATGCCCCATGGATGGTGGGAGGAAAAGAAACGCGATTGAACTTGAAAATTCTCGCTGCTGTTCTTGGACAATATTTGGACCGCTTTCATTCCTTTGAACAGTCGGGCGTCCGATTTCGTCGGCCGCGATCCCGAAGTGAATTGGCATCGACGACTGCAGGTCATGAAAGCGAACTGCAACGTGACAGTGAGGACGCCTTGCATAAGTGCAGAAATAAGCAATGGCAAATGTCACACAGAAATA
The DNA here is from genome assembly GCA_030435635.1 of Armillaria borealis. Taxonomy (NCBI): domain Eukaryota; kingdom Fungi; phylum Basidiomycota; class Agaricomycetes; order Agaricales; family Physalacriaceae; genus Armillaria; species Armillaria borealis. The sequence goes on along the minus strand of JAUEPT010000541.1, from coordinate 7,942 downwards.
ACACACCTGCAACCGTTCAATTTGCTCCGTCGAGGACATCATGACCATCCCGTTACCGCTCAGTTACCCTCACGTGGCTACAGAGGTGAGCTTACCCTCTTCTTCAATCCAGGAGACGGAGGAAGCAACCGCAAACACGAAAGGCCCCGTTCTTCGAGAGCGACACCGCCTCCGCGCTTAGGGCTACAACCTGGTGCACCGTTGTTGGAGGCCTCCTAGGGATCTGCAGTCGACAGTCAGATTCGACAGAATTAAGGGTTGTCGTGGAGATGAAAGAAACGCGAGTCAAGGAGGATATCGTGATGGCAAGAGCGAACTTGAAAAGAGAATCAATGAATTTCAAAATGAGTCTCCTTTCTGCCATCATCATCACGGCACGGCACCATGGCTCGCATGCCGGTTTCTTGTCACCTTCCTTGTCTTGAAAACAACGCTGGTGATTCTTCGACGTATGAAAGACCAGTGCACGCTGTCGTCAGTTGAGGCAAGCTCGACGGCCTCACGGGCCGGTATCTTACCAGGCCGTTCTTTTGCTCAACGAACCTTCAACTTAAAGCCTTATGTCAACGTCGGGGACTTGGTAGTTCAATATTCAATGTTGAATATCAAACCAGCTCAGCGAATGACATCTCTCTCAGGCCGACGAAGAAAGATTTGATATCGCTGTATCAACGGAACTCAGGTCGAGCACACAGAGGTTCGTTTCAATTTGTAACATGCGGTACATACCAGATAAATACTCAACCCGAATGTAGCTGTCTCCGAGGTTCATTTACCTCATCCTTGCAAAGATATCGCCAACAAAATTACCCGATCTTGCCTTGTCTCAGATCGTCCCAGCCAGTCGACCAAAAATCAAAACCACTACAGCCAGGTCGTATTGATCGTACCCCAGTATGTGTTCGGACCTCCAAGCGTGCCTCACAGTGTATTTCGTTCGCCTTTGGAACAGGGCGGGTTCCCTCCTTTGAGGGAGGCATCAGCTCTCCTGCACGGCCGGTTGACCGCCGTTTAGCTAGCTGTCACGATGGAGCTGGTGGTTTACGATGAGACACCCTTCGAGGGCAAAGTCGTCTACCCTTGATGCATGGGTGTGTGCGCTTGGTAACGAACAACGGATTTTTTGACTAACTTGTTTCCCTTTTCTTTTTTTCCCTTTAACCTTCTAGTTTCGCCTCAGAGCGAAAGTCTCTGATCAACATGACATGGTGATAAACAGACTTTATACCTATAGCGCTTGATGACCGTAGTAGCTCTGTCTGAACTCGGTCAAGATGAAAGCAGCATCGGCAGACTGAGCGGCGAATACTCTGGACCTTACTATCCTCTGTGGTTTGTGGTTAATGTTAAACCCTCAGATCGTCATGCCCTGATCAGTGACGGACAATGTAGTGGATGGACGTGGATGACAAGGATACTTCCTTTGCATGTGCTGGCAGAAGTGGGTCGGTACCAGCTGACTTCATGTCGCGGATGCTCAAGCCCGAATGCTATGGGGATGGTGTCCTAATTGCGACCTTTTGACTTTGAGGCATACTTGGCTGAATTTGTGATGGCTATTTCTATCCATTTCCAGTGGCGTCAAAGTGCTAGAAATGGTGGACTAACCTTGTTCCTTGAAGCTACTCTACTACAGTCGACAATTCAAACCTGGTCCGTCCTTTCCTCTACCACACCATCTGAAACAGTCCTGAAATTGTCTTTGCAGGTTTCCACGACAACGGATCCCATCATCGTATTGAAGAAAGATCGGACTTACAAGAGTGTTCAGTAGAACGTGAAGTGAGATTAAAGTTGAGGAATGCGCGCATACTTGACGACCAAAGTTGGAACGGTTTTAGTCCCTAAGGAAATTGCTCAGCATCATATCTGAAGTGCGTGATGTTATTTATATATCCATTATCCTGTAGCTGCTGATAAAGAACCATCCGTCCTAGCGTTAGCATCTACATAGCACTGTTCTCCAGATCCTTACTATCGCAGGGTACGGGACGAGCATACGAAGCTTACGCGTTGAATGGCCTGTATTTGCTACCCTCCTCATCTGGGAGGGTTTCGTTTAGCCGTGAGTAAGTCATGAAATATAACAAGTATTGTGTCAACTTCGACTTCATCATGTCGATGACCATTCACAGCAGAGGCCAGTGCGTTTTAGCTAATAAAAAACGAAGCCCTAAAAAGGTTTGATTTAGCGAAGCCTTTCTCAGTCCTGAAAAGGCTATCAGTAAAACGGTATGAATAACCTTCCCCCCTATGGAAAAATAGACTTACGTTCCCTTCTCGTTTTACAGCGCGCAAGACAAGGACCTAAAAATGGAAGCTGAAACTGAAACCTTTTAAAGATCCGTTTTAGGCTATTTAAAAATACACCAGCCTCCGCAGCGTACCTCATGTACAGTTGCTCTGAGCAAGCGCTTTCACACGTTCATCATATCACCTTGATAGGAAGTAATTGTATGAAATTACTTAAGGTGTTTGTCCTGATACAAGGACGCTTGTGGACTAGGCCACATTTCATCCCAAAATATTGGGCGCTCATGATTCAACACCGACGTGACCGACCAAATACCCATGCCTAAAAATTCAAGTCTTGCGGCGAATCTCGAAATGGGCACAGCAACTTGTTCATTCAGGAAATCGCGCGATTCCCATCCCCGCGATTGTAAGTGTATAAAAGTTCAGAACATCTCACGACTTACGGTTACAGAGACTTCAGCTTTCCTTCGCAGCATGGACACTCAATCTGAAGTCGTGTTCCGCATTCCCGATACTCTCATGTACTGGCCATGGCCTCGTAAAATCAATCCTCATCACGAGGAAGTCAAGGCTGCGTCGGATGCTTGGTTTCGGTACTTGAAAGCTTTTGGGCCAGAAGCTCAACGGTAGGCTCCGAGCTGCCGCCTTTTTAATCTGCTCATTGGTGTTTACAGAGTGTTTGAACGCTGCGACTCCAGTATGATATTTCCTCTAGAGTCGCAATATGTTGTGGTTATCAATGTCGACCCCAAGGTTTATTGGCGTCTCTAGGATGCCCGACAGCAACAAAAGGTATGCAGCTTGATTTCTGGTCCATTCGCTTGTAGTAATCCCTTCTTAGAACACCTTCGCACCGTGTGCGATCTGATGCATCTACTCTTCGCTTTCGATGATTACACAGACAACGCTCCTCCTGAAGTTGTCCGTCAATATGCAGATGTTGTTATGGATGCGATCAGAAACCCTATCAAATCCCGGCCTAGTGACGAAGTTGTTCTTGGGGTCATTGCACAGGAGTACAGTTATTCCTGCTTGTGCGTCACACTTATTCTGATTAATGACTACAGATTTTGGGCTCTTGGTGTGAAATCAGCTAGCGGTACCTCTCAGAAGCACTTCGTGGAAAGCCTTGGGCATTACGTGGATGCTTTGGTCCAAGAAGCGGAGGATCGACATCACCGTCGTATTCGGAATGTCGAAGATTACTTTGATATTCGTCGTTGGAACATCGGTATCTACATGGTGCATGCCATGCTAGAGCTCAGTTATGATATGCCTGACGAGGTATTCAACCACCCAACTGTTGTTGCTCTGAGAAGTGTGGGTCGCGATCTGATGATCATGGATAATGTAAGGCTTTTCTGGCCTCTCGTCAAACTACAGCACTCACACACAGATTTCATAGGATCTGGCATCTTACAATAAAGAACAGGCGTTAGAAGAGCGTCCCCATAATATTCTTGTTTGCATCATGAATGAGCTGAAATGTGACCTTCATGACGCACTCTCGTGGGTGGAAGACCTTTATCGATCAACGAGGAACAAGTTCCTGACGTTGTGGACGGAGATACCATCATGGGGACCGGAGATCGATGCCATTGCATCTCGCTACCTGCACGGTATTGCAAACTGGGTCCGTGGTAATGAATGCTGGAATTTCGAAAGTGAGAGGTACTTTGGGTCCAATGGCAAAGCCGTACAACAGCATAGGATGGTTACTCTTATGCCCAAACGGCTTTCGGGGAGCGAGCCACTTCTCGTACATGTACAATCTCTTTAGTTATTCACTTCCATCGACCCGCTTTATGCATTCCCTTACGGCTTTTGATATCACTCACGATTACTGGAATAGTACGATCAGCGCCGAATTAAATGTGACGTACTTGGTGATTTCCCTGTATATTTGGACCATGGATCTGGATCATTTGACATTGGCCCTCCCGCCAGACCGAATACAGTAACAAAACAACTCGACATATACACACGTCCCACCGATGCTCGCAGAGTGTACTCACTTGTCTGCCTAACCGAATGGCGATGGTCACAAAATATTGATGCATCATGGGGAGACGGCCTGGCCATGCAAGGCTAGGGCTGGTGCTGAAGCTGAAGCTTTGAAGCCTTGAATTTGTCTCTATTGGGACGAGGAAAGTTATACGTGTACAGTCAAGTGTGGATGAATGTAGAACTACTAATGCCACGGCACGTAAAGCTTCCAAATCGCAGCTCATGCTTCTAGCTTGTCTATATAGTCCGAGAATGGCATTCGCCTGCAAATGGTGCTATCCTTTGTAACTCTGTCAATTTCAAAACGTAAAACTCTTCCTCGTGCTGAACTGCAGGCAAGTTACAATGCAGGCATAAGGTGACAGTCTTCTAAACCTTCCAAACGTCTCGATAATATAAACGCCTTCGCAAGATTCCAGTTAGTATCCGACCATGCTTTCAGAGCTCGTTTCTCTCATCGCAAGCGCCACTAGGGTCGTGGAGGAGGATTTCGCCCAGAGCTCTGTTCCCAATGTCCCATCATTGGACGACACACGTCCCCACCCTCTTGACGACCGGCTATCTTCTATGAAGATGATGGAGGCTATACAGACAATAGAGGGCACGCGTGCGCAGCTCTGTGCCCTTGTCGCTCGCCCCTAATCATACTATGCTCAATGTCAGTTTGTGCTCAGGAATCGATAGGACTGCACTCACTTTATATGGCACCGACAGAGTGTTCGGGATAAGTACGCGAATCAAACATGACCCTCTGTATTCTCATATCTTCTTTCTCAAGATGTTCGAACCAGCTTGTATGCGTGTTGTCATTGCTTTCAACATTGCCGACCACCTTCTCGACAGGCCCGAGGGTCTCCACGTGTCCAAATTGGGTGCTCTCTCCGGTGCCGAACCACAGAAGCTAGGGAGGATTTTGAGATTGCTCGCTAGTAGGCATTGCTTCCGGGAAGGTGAAGCATTTGAAGATGTTTGATCTTCTTTCTTTCTTACACTCGACCTGCAGTCGACCGAGATATCTTTGCAAACAACCGTCTCAGTATGATGCTTGTGAAGACGAATAGCATATCGGATTATGTTGCGTCTATGTGAGTTGCTTGTTCGACAAAGAAGTAGACACTAATTTCACGAGTTAGTTCGGACGAAGTCAACAAAGCAGCTTCCATGCTCACCGAGAACTTGCAGGACCCGAATTGGGGCCACTCGAATTCGCCCGTTCACACGCCATTCAATTCCTGGAGCAAGTACCCCGGCACGTTCTTCTCGTGGTATCAAGATGAAGTACGTGATACAGTCAAGTTCTCCCGACACTGTTACGTAATCTAACTGAACTCATACTAGGGAGCTGCAAGAGGTGCCCGTTTCAAGTTGGCGATGAAAGGATGGACTGCCGTCACGGAGGCATCCGCCGTCGTCGATGAATACCCGTGGTCGACACTACGCCATGGCGCCACCGTCTGTGATGTCGGAGGAGGTATCGGTGTCATCTCCATGCAGCTGGTGGAAGCCCATTCGAATTTGCGAATTGTGCTCCAAGATCTACCCGCCCAAGTTCAAAGCGCAAAGAATGAAGTTTGGCCAGAGTTATGTCCAGCTGCGATCGAGACTGGACGCGTAGTATTCAAGGCCATGGATTTCCTTGTCGAATCCCCGGTCAAGGGCTGCGATATGTATTATGTGAGTAATTGACCTTGTACTCAAGATTCACCTCTCATAGCGATATTTTCTGTAGCTGAAACACATCCTGTTAGTCATGTTTTTTGGGAGGTGTCGCAATACTTACTTCTGCTCTTCAGACACGACTGGCCGGATAAAGAGTGCACAATAATTCTGAGCGGCGTGAAGAACGCCATGGGCCCGGGTAGTCGCCTGTTAATTCGTAAGTCTCTCTCTTGGATGTCCGTCGTGATCTAAAATCCCTGTAGACGAGTATATCCTTCAGCATGCACATCGAGAGAGCTTGGCCGGCTCAAGTTCGAAACATGCTCCAGAGCCTTTGTTGCCGAATTACGGAGCTGGACGTATACGGCAATACAACATCGACCTGGATATGATGTGCGTGTTCAACAGTCAAGAACGCCGCTTGGACCAGTTCATCGAATTGGGAAAGCGGTCTGGCTTGAAGTTTGTGCGCGTGTGGGATCTTAGGGAGACTGGTATCGTTGAGTTTTGCTTGGTATGAGGTTGCTTAGTTCAGCAACGACACGTATTGGAAGACTCCCATCCTAGACTAGGGTTGTAAAGCCGGCTTGTATCATTCTAGTTCATAGAAATTTTACTAGTAGCGATTAAACACGCCGGATTTCATGGCTGAAGGCTGTACGATGAAGAGCTGGAGTCTACAATCTTGGAATAAGGAATTCGGCGTCTTAGATACAAATAGATCACCCACAGGCTTACAACGCGACCACGTTGATATCCAGGACCACAGAGATGCCATATTACTTTCTCCACTGATGGACGTAGCCTCTACCTCTGATGGTCGTCATCTCTTGCAACTCTATCGAACTCAAATAATCTTTTCGAGCCCCCGTTCCTTTGCCAAATACCAATGACCTGACACGTAACTATTTAGATGGATAGGAAAGTCTTGTAAACACGCGAAAGCTTATCCAGTCTGACTTCGACATGCGAGTAGAATTTATGTCATTACAGAGTCTGGATGTCGAAATGAGGGGTGAGTCACTGCGACCGTGCGTCTTGGGAAGACTGGACATATACAGACCCAGTTCTGGTTGAAGGTTGATGTAGTGGAGAGACGTGTGAGGTCTTATTGAATCTACAGGAGGTAGTATTTGGCGAGAAAGGCAGTAGGAGACGTCGGTATGACCTACGGGAGCCCGAGCGTCAATGACGGCGAATTCGACGCAGAGTCAAAAACATACCTGCAGTCTCTAAACTCGCAAGACCAATATCCTCCCAATTCGACTGCCCTGCAGATTTCCCTTCAGCTTGCTGTGCCATTGTTGGACGACGTGATGAGCACTTTTGTCGATAAGCGAGTTTGTGATCAGCAGGGTTCTTGAATGTGCGTATGGAGTGATTTGTCACGAGAGCTCTACGGCATCCGGTATTGAAGAGTCCGAGGAGGGTAGTCAAATATCGTTCCACAAAATGCGAAAATTGGATGTGATAAAGGGAACAGAAGAATGAATTTGAAAATCCCTTTGACTCTTCCCCTGTATCGTTTGTCCGTCACCAAAATCATAGCAGCTCGTCTCATGAAGCACTACCATCCCCATCCCTTGCATCTCGAAAGCCTCAGCATCCTCTTCTCGGGCATCGTGCTTGGCCATCCAACGACCACTCGAAAGGACGGTCTGTCATCTTCATAGATACTATGCTGCATCGATGGCTGGAGCCATTCGGCTTCCGCGATCAGACCCTGTACAGAACTACAGGGGAACTTGTCGGTGCTTTCGCTTCCAAAGACATTGCTCACGCGCAGTATTTTTGCATCCCGTGCGAGCTGCATGACGACAATTTCCGTGCCGCACTGTTTCCAGGAACATCGGAACATTAGACTTCGGTGTTTTTTTTTTTTTTGAATCCATTTTGGCATGCTATTTACCGTTATCCTACACGCAAGCGTATGGTGGGATTATGCTACTTGGGTACGTCTCGTCTTTTTCTCGTTCTTCGTGCCTTTGCATATTAACAAACGAGCTTCTCTGAGCTCAAT
>JAUEPT010000540.1:0-16880 GCA_030435635.1 Armillaria borealis | reverse complement strand
GGCGAATTCCCCGACTGGCTACAACAAACTATGACGCATCATCCAGTGGTTCTCTCAAATTTTCTTATACTAAGCACCATGTAAATGGACATATGGAATCTCTTCTCTAGTTCATGAACATTACATATCGGTAACTACTAGTACGCTGAATTTGAAAGCGAGCGCAACATTGTTCGCTGTATCCCTTCATAGTGAGAGTCCGCTAAATTATTGCAATCTGCAGAGTGTCGCCCATTAAATATTACAGAAGCTAGTGTGCGCTCTAAATAGGCAGATGTACATATGATAGTCTGCATCTATATCCAAAAAGTTGGTAAATCATCATGACCTTGCCCCAATGATTGCTATGGCATCAGCAACGTTCTCCTGGAAAGCCTCTGGTCCCAAAAGGTCCACAATCCCCGCTATAACAAACATCTTTTGCGGCTCCGGTCGTAAATGCGCCACAAATAATCCTACACCCGGTTCTAGAATGACATTGCATTTAGCCACAAAGATATGTATAAGCAGTATAATTGACCCACTAGATATTCTTCAAATAGTTCATGGAACATCTCTACAGCACTGCGAGCGCGACATCAGAAGAGTTGCTTTGCCGTTCTCATGACGAACAAGCTTACGAAGCATCACAACTTTCCACATCGGCCATGTGAAACACTAGCACTTGAGCTAATTGCCTCCTTGGCTCTTCCGAAGGGTGGCTCTTAGCTACTCCATAAAGCTCCAACCTTCTCAGCCGTTCTAATACACCAACCATCAGCTTTCGGCCTTTTTTTTGCAGAGAACAAGAAGAATGAGTACCTTTCAATTGCGCCGTGTTCGCTGCAACCAATCGACAATCAGTATTAGGATCCAACGGTACAAAATTGCACACACCAAATCGAGATTCTCCCGGATCCTGACGATCAACACCCCAGGAACGTCTTCTTTCGCATCAGGATTCTCGCTGATGGGTTTCCACCTATCCGTGCGAGGTAGACGGCCCTACATTGATCGACAAGTATCAGCTTCAATTCTGAGATTCAGCATAATACTTACGAGGATCGTCATCCGAGTCTTGGATGACCGGTGCACGACGAGGAGAAGAGAAATGACCAGGCTAACACCAACCCCCACCTCTACGTTCCACACTATCGATAAAACAAACGTGAGCGTCATCAATGCTAGATCTACCCATGCCCTCATTCTTCATGTCATCAGCCCTGTTGTCAACACGAAAGCCGAAAGCACGTACTTGATGTAATACCTGACATCATGAGGGGTTTCTGCAAGTAGAGATATCACAACAAGGCAGATACTAGGTCATGGGTGAGCCAAGTCAACGTATCAGAACAATGGAGTAGAGACCTACATTGATGCCAAAACACACTTGGGGAGGTAATAGAGGAAAGGAAGGAGGAAGAATGTCGCCAGTAGAATCACGGCAGAGCAAACGAGAGACGCCATTTGGGTCCGTCCGCCTACGTCACCGTTTATCTTCGACCTACAAAGAGTCACCTCAGCCGACGGAACTGATAGCATGCCCGGTCTTATCTCGTACCTTGTAATCGAACCGTATGCAGGAAGCGTGCCAGGAATAAACGAACTAGCAATGTTGCTAGCTCCCAGCGCCACCAACTCGCGATTGGGACTTATGCTGTACCCAAACCTAGCTCCATTTTGCTTCGCTGAAACGATGCTGTCCAAATAACCTATAACCGCAATCATACTAACAGCGCACCATCAGACTTGGCGCTTTCAACACGAAAAAGGACTGCTCACACTGCAGTCGACGTCGTGCGCCGCAGATATCGCACATTGGCAGATCGTAAAGGAAATCTGAAAAATGAAGCTCCAGTATTTATGGGCACAGAGCCTAGGATATCCACGCCATCTTCATCCCAACCGAACTCGGCCGACAGTACTGGATTGTGGGATGAATATCGAACTATGCCGACACATTCGATAGAAAGCACGTACGCGTTGAAACAATAACGACCACCAAGACCTCAGGTATCCGATATATCCACCAATACTTGACAAAGCTCTGCTTAGCCCTTCTCATGAAAATGAGCGTAAAGAGTGCGGAGAAGCTGATAGCTGCTGTAGTAAGATTTGTATGTCTTAGGAAGTGATCTAGTATGAAAATGAACTTGTCCCATGTTGTTCCCGCCCCCGGATGAAGGGCGTGTTCCAAGGCGGTTAAGCCCAGCATAGGTATCAGCTGCTCGCTGAACAGACGCGGATTAGATGGCTACCGAGACGCGGAAATGTCTCTACTCACATGGTGATGACAACCGCAATGGCCGTAATAAACCCTCTCAGCAACGCCCGGCTCAGAACGACATCGATGAACCCCAGTCTGAAGAGCCCAAGAAGAAATGTTATGAGGCCGGCCTAACCTCGGCGGTCAGAAGCGTCCGTCCAGAACACACACAAGTCCCACCCACCTGAAGAGTGATAATCGTCGCAACATGCAGACCCAGCCTATCGCCCTCCCCCGAATGTGGATCGGACAGGTCATGCCGTATATCATCGACAGCCTGACCAAGCAGCAGACTCAGCGCAGCCTCAGGTGCTACATTCAACTGCCTCGAAGTTCCGAGAAAGGCGTATACGATTCCGGGGAAAGATGCCGCGAACTAGGAATAGTCAGCACCCCCTCTACCCGACCCCGAATAACTTAAAGACGCACCAACCCCGTTGTCGGATTCAGCTTTGCGAGCGAAGACGCATAACTGACAGATTGGGGTATGAGCATGCTGGCCACGGTCATCCCGGCGAGAACGTCGCCCCCGAGCCTGTTACAATCATGAGAAGGATAGCCAAGCTTTGTCGGACAAAAGGGCGCACAGCGATAAGGAATAATTGGGAATCCACGCGGTAGCTGGGATGTAATCCTTTTACTCGTTTCTTGAACTTGGTACCGATGGTCGACTCGACCTGGAAACGCGAATGAGACACCAGTAGTGCTGGCGAGCTCTGCTGCTCACTTTGCTCTGATATGCTTCCATATTGCCTGATATTCTGGCTTTCGACGTCTATCAGCCCTTCCCCTTCGCTTGAGGCGTGTCAATCCCGTGTAGTGAACTTATCGAGGCTGCCGATGACACAGTGCTGAATATTGTGTTCCGTGCCACGTCTTGAATAGCCATGACGATGGTAGACACAGAGGAAAGCAGTGAGACTCGTGAGGTATCAAACAAGAAAGCATAGGTGTCTATAAAATCCTCTCTGAACAAAGAGCCAATAGAAAACAGACATATTGTTGGGCTTGTAAACAGATCCAGGTGCGCGGCCGACGGAATAGAAACTGTATTTAGCAAAGAGCTGAGTCGCAGCTGTATGAGACCAGCTGGACACTATACGTGTGTACATGGTTGTAGATTCCAAAGAAAAATGACCCATTATTCCACCAACAAGAAGGGTTATACACACCACGCCCCTTGTCAAGGCGTCGGGGGCTCCTGCAACCTGGCCTCCACCATAGATCCTTCCGCATCGACAGGCCACAGACAGTTCCTAAACACATTATCAGGATCATACTTTTTCTTTACCTCCTTGAGCCGCGCGAAGTTTTTGTCGCCATAACACGCAATCGTCCGCTCGGGCGCTTCATGCCTGCCAAGGAACTGAGAACAACGTCAGTGACAATATACACGGTGTCATAGAATAACGGGACTGACACTGGGGAACGGACCGCCTCTATGGACAGGTTGAAGGGTACCCCCAATCCACTTGAACAACGTCAACATTCTAAGCGCCTACAAAGGCCCGAAATCCACCCACCTCTTCGGCCGACTCCTCACACCTGTCGTCTAACACCCCCATATCCCATTGATGGAGGGCGGCAATCGTGAACGCCGCCTCTCTCTGTTCCTTTGGCAAGCACGAATCTTCGATATCACTGATCCGGCCGCCCGTCAATTCAAAGAGCCAAGCTGTTGATCAGTTTGTGAGCCCTAAACAAACATAAATGACCACGTAGGAACTAGTATATTCTTACTGCAACCATCTGGCGTGTCCGAAAATTTCAGAACAGTCTCATGGATAATGTCATCGGGTAGTGATGTGATCAAGGCTGACCGAATGAACCACTGTCGTCCAGCTGAAAAGTGGATCAGTAACCCACGAATAACAATAAATGAGAGGTGTAACCTTTTCCCCGAAGAACTTGCGCCACGCTGTCTTGCTGATGCAAGAAACTTTTTTCGTCCACCTCATTCAAGAGGCAAGTGTCTCCTGTCCAAGAGGATATCGCAGCTAGGTATTCCTGCCCTTTTTCTTTCGTGCCCACGTAGCACATCTGGATCACAACCAGAGAAGCTTTCCCCTCCGGTCCAGCCGTGAGCAAGACATTGGCATACAGCTCCCGCGGGGCGCCCTTGACACAATCACGGAAATGTTTCAAAAGAGAGGGAGCCGTAGCTTTTTTGAAACGGCTTCATACTGTTCTAAGAGAAAGTCCAAACAAAGCATCCAGAGGAACGTACTATATGAGATTTCCAGCGAACACCACGGGTACTGGATATGCTTTTGCTTTGTAACGAGTGGCGATTCCAAAGGCTGGTCCAGCGCCGCGTACTGCCCACCAAAGGTCTGCCGGCATCGTTAATAAAGACTATGTGTAAGATAACTTAAATGATACATACCAGGATGGGATGTCTCGTTCACGACGACTATCTTTCCATTCGCCAGAACCATCTCAACCTCGACTAGGTTGTCGACGCTCAAACCATGAAGACGTCCGAGAAAGCCAAAACCTCCTAGAAGCATGATGGATGATCCTACAGGATGAGCAGCACTGGAAAAAGTCAGTATTGAGAACCGGACAACAGTTTCAGATGCTGGGAAGTGATTGGCAACACTTTTAGAGTCGTGAAATGACCACGGTAGCAGAGAGCCCGCATACAGATGTCGTGCAATTCGGATTTCGGCCGAAACACGGCCCAAAATGCAGAGCAAGCATATCTGAGTCGTCGGTTTACGAGGATCCGATAACAACGGGCACGTCTATGCAAAATCGTAGCAAATGCGGACGGTGAGGCCTCCAAAAACCAACAAGCGCCGGCCGGACCAAGCGTTCGGAGAGCACTCCCTTGAATCACCGTTTTATGCAACGGCTGGTGCAGAGCTTCAACTCCGTGAAACCAGCAGCAGAGCTGAGCACGCTCTGAGCAAACAAAGCCGCAGTAGGATATACCGTTGCGCTGTGTTTCCCCCAGTTGAAGGCAGAAATCCAGCGGAAATCCCCAGAAGTGAAACAACAAAGTGTATGACTCACAAAGGAACGTGATAGGGTATCCCATCATTCTTCCCCGACAATGAGGTAGCCTCCAACGGGTGTGCAGCGGTGTACATATCAATCTCCTTCTGGCGCATCCCAGCTCCGAACGTCACAAAAGCATGCGAATGCACAGGCTCGGGAGGCGACAGGATGTTCAGCTGCGCAGGAGGCAAATTCGAGCTTCCAGAAAACGGGGCAGTGGCGACGGCTTCGGTCCATGTCGAGTAGGACGAAGAGACGTTTACGTCGGGAGGGAGGATAAGTCGGCTTGGGTTCAAGTACCCAAAAGGGTCGGCGTCTACGGGCGCTTGGGAGGTACCTGGTGCTGGTGCTGAGCCGTTCGAAGAGGTCGGAAGGATGATAACAGGGGAAGCAGGCGGGGCTAAAAGGGGAGATACAGAGTCTCCGTCGATATTGGTCCTCCTTCTATTACTCGATGGGCCCTCAAGGAAACTGGCCACAGCCTCTGAGGCTAGATGGTATGAACGAAGGTTGGCGTCTTCTTCCCGTCGTCGTTTACCGTTGGCTGGTTGCTTGCCTTTGTTGTTCGTAGAGGGCTTCATGTCCTTGAGGCTGGTGAACCCGCCTGGAAGGTCGGGATTTGGTACCTCGATATCTATGTCCAGGATCCTGCTCATGTCAAGAACAACGTCTCCCCCTACGGCCCAGCCTGCAGTGCCATATCCGCCAGCCTTGATGGACGGTGACAATGAGTGTTTTAAGCAGAAGAGCATAACACTATAAATATATCAGCAGTGTACACAGAGTATGCGCAGAGGAGACGTACGTGCTGACGTCTTCTGCATCGACAGGACAGACGACCGCCTTTGCCAGTGATTTTACATTCCCGTTGAACATTGTCGTGTATTCAATGAAGCTAGTTGGAACCTTAGTGATGTCCACAGCACCGTGGTGGTGGTGACTTACTGGGGATTTCCTCGCATAAACACCTGTCCCTTCAGCGACGCATGGAGTTCCTCGTAGAGATGCTTGGGCAGAGGCGACACGATGACGGACTCTGCCTCCTTTGAATCTGAATTGAAGTCTGTCATGGTATTGCGCGACGAGTAGAGCCTATTTTCTGAGCGTGACAGTAGGAATAGGGTGCTCTCATGTGCAGCACGGCTTAAGTACAGTAAGGACCCTGTTGATGGAACTTGGTCGGAAACGAAAATGAATTACTTGACCGTGACGCGAAGGAAGCGCCGTGCCAAACATGGAACGCGCACGCGCCACCCAATGATGAGCACTGATGTTTCCCACGGCTACTTTGACAAAAATTGCATTGCAAAGTGCCAGTAAAGTGGGTATCAAATAGACGCCGTGATATTTCTGGAACTCGGCTAGTACGTCTTTCCCCACTGACACAAGGTCAACAGTTTTTTCGAAGGGTGGCCGCATACATTTAGTTACGACAAACTCGAGGGTCGCGCCGTCTGGTGACGGTTTCTCCAACATGGACGCAGCATTGAATAGAGCTGTTAATTGCAACCGGCGTTACAGGAGCAATCTCCCTAATAGACATTTCTTGGTCCCAATTTTGTCAATTCAATGAAACAACACGCATCAGACGTTACCTAAAAATTCCAGAGACTAGGACCGTTTAGTCAATGGAGTAATTCAAGATCGTCTGGAGGCCGAAGACAATCACTCACCGCATGTGATCTGGGCTGGCTGGTACCTTGGACAATCTTTAACGGAAGAAGAGGCAGACAGAATCGCCCTGGAACTTCTAGGATCATGCCATAATGTCTATGCTTAGATTACTACAAGCGAATAGCACCCGGTGTATCCTGTCGAAGGTATTGTCGGAAACAAAGTCTCTTTCGAGTTGCCCATGACCGTTCATATAGAAATTTGGGGGTAGGGAGGCATAGATAACACACAGAAGGTGGAGCCAGGTGGAGTCAAAGCAGCGTTTCGTACCTTTGCCACATAACCGGGGCTCCAGGCTTGGCAGTGACATTTTACTGTATCCCCATCAAGATTCAGTATGAATAGTAACAGATCACCAGACCAGTGCCGTTCAAAAGGCTCAAGACAAAAATGAGGCGTAAGTACGACAGACGGAAAACGCGCCAAGGACTCGACGGTCGAACCGAAACGACTGAAAAATCAAATTGAATTCACAACGGTGCGGTTCGAAAACTATGCGTCATTGATTGATCAATTGCGCCGGATCCAAACAAAGCGACCTTTGCCGGCTACGACCACAGGATGCCTCAAGACCGCTCACCTAGACGGCACTATGACGACCACAGCCCAGAACGTGGAAGGAGGGGACGAGAATTCTCACCTCCACAGGTTCCTACCTACAGACGAAGCCGGAGTCGGAGTCCAGTGAACAAGCGACGGAAATATTCAAGGTCGACTTCTCGTGATGGAAGGAGATCAGATTCTCGAGACAGGAGACGCTCGACTTCTCGTGACCGGCGGAAGAGAGAAGGAAGGTCGCGGAGAAACAGGTCGTCGTCGTCATCCAGCGCATCTTCCGTTGACAAGAAGAAGAAGAAACGACGGAAGGATAGCAAAGAGCGACGAGAAAGAAAGGAACGGAAAAGAGAAAAGAAGGAGCGGAAGGTGCGTGTATCCTCTTACTTTTGTATTATCTTGCACTTACGTTCACCTGAAGAAAAAGAAAGCTGGGGCCGTTCCTCAGTGGGGCAAATACGGAATCATATCTGAGATTGAGTACGCGTTCTCAGCTCCCCGTCGTTTCATCGTTTGCTCACCAATGTTCAGTATATTTTCCAAAGGCCCGGAGTTTCATACATGGCTCGTCGAAGAACGCAAGATAAATCCTGAGACAGTTTCGAAGGATCAGAGCAAGAAGGAATTTGTGCGTTTCGTGGAAGATTTCAACACAGGTCAGTTCCTGTTCGTGACATCTGTTCTCACTAATATTCACTGTACCCTAGCAACGCTCCCCCACGAGAAATACTACAACATGGAGGCATACGAACGGCGCATGTCTGCACTGCGCTCGGGAGAATTTGTGCCTCCATCGGACGATACGTATGACCCCCAAGCCGACATGAAAGCGATCAGTGGCGCTCACAAGAAGAAGCTGGTGGAGCGCGAGAGCTACATGAACCGTGAGCAACTCATGGAGCTGAGAAAAGTGCAGAATGAACGAATCGAGGTCAGTTCAGTCCCTTGGTAAATAAATCGTCTTGATGACCTTTGTTTTAGGCTGGTAAAATGAAGCTGCTGGGCATGGATATAAAGCAAAATATGGGAGTACGGATGGATGGAACAGCTTTTGAATAATAGATTGTAATTTGTACCAATACGTCACTGTAGCCGGTTCCACAGTCATATGCATATGATTCTCTGCAGAAGTTCACATCGGCTCCTTCTCTCTCTACCACCATGAGCAAGAAAACCGACCTCCTCGTCCTTGGTGCAACGGGTAAGAAATTCCTAGGATTTGATTTACTTTCTTGTCTAATGTCGTCCGGCAACAGGTATAACCGGTCGTCAAACCGTCCGTTACCTCTCCAGTCACCCCCAACGCTCGTCCTTTACCTTTTCCATCGCCGGTCGCAGGAAGGATGCTCTCAACGCAATCGTCGCAGAATTTTCGCTGCCAGACACGGTCGATGTGCTGCAGGTGGACGTTACGAAACCGGATCAGGTCGAGGCGGCGGTAAAAACGACAAAGGTCGTCATCAACACTGTAGGTCCGTTTTGGACGTACGGCACGCCGGTAGTTAGGTGCGTGGTCCTTTCTCTCTCTATTCCTTCTGTTGACGTGCAGCAGGGCCTGTGTGCAGAATGGCATACACTACGTCGACCTCACCGGGGAGCATTTCTGGGTCAAGGATATCATTCAAGAGTGCGCCTCTCCTACCTTTCCTTTTTTTTCCAAAGCTCAGTTTCGCAGATTCGACTATTTCGCCACAAAAACCGGCTCGATTATCGTGCCAACATGCGGGATGGACTGTATACCCAGCGACCTCTGCGCCTATCTCGGTTCCAAGACCCTTCAGAGCCCCGTCGACAGCTCGACCACCGCATGGCACTTTGACGGAGTGGCCTCGGGAGGGAGCCTCGCGACAATCTTCACCATGATTGAGGACGTCCCGCGTGAGAAACTTCGCTGGGCTATGTCCAACCATGCTCTGAGCCCCATCGTCGGCACTCGTCAAGAGAAGCCGTTCGGACTCGTACGGAAACTGCACATACCGTACAGCGACGAGACACTGGTGGGCGGACGGTGGTTCATGTCCAATGTCGATAGAGCAATTGTGCAGCGGACTTGGGGGCTGCTTGAGTATGATGCGATGGAGGCACGGTTGGAAGGAGACACGGAGCGGTTGGAGGCGGCTGAGAAGGTCCGGTACGGTCCTCAGTTCACGTACGGCGAGTTGAGTATCCGGCCCAACGTTTTCATGGCCGCCGTTGCGTCGTTAGGCTTGATCTTGAGCTTGATGGGCTTGATGATTACTCCGGTGTGTGTCAATGCCAATAATGAGTTCTTCAACGCTCACTCTTACATAGATACGCTTTCTCGTCAAAAAGCTTCTTCGCAAGCCCGGGGAAGGTCCTACCGACTCGGAAGTCGAACTAGGTGGTCTAGACTTGGTCAACATTACAAGGTCCGGGTCGACGTACGCCAAGACGACGTTTAAAGGGCACGGGGATCCTGGGTATCTTCTTTCTTGCAGTACGTTCTTCGGTGTTTTACGTAGGCAACGCTAACTCTGGATCTTGCAGTTATGGTAGCAGAAGCAGCGCTATGCCTTCTTCACCCTGAGACAATTCGGCCATTTGCACGACGTGGGGGTGTCCTGACGCCAGCTTCAGTGATGGGAGATACATTGGTGGAACGGCTGAATGCGACAGGGCGCTTTGAAATCGAGAGCGTCGTCCTTAAGGACGGGCAGGATAACAAGAAGACGATTTGAGTGTTGGAGTATTAGTTTTAATCATCTTTGGACGCATATACGAGGATATGAAATGATCACAAGTGTTTCTCGAGCCAGGAATTGTCAAAGCACCACAACATCAGCAACGGTTCCGTCAGCGCCACCAGAGTCGCAGGAGATGCAGGCCGTAGAGGAGACGGGCGAAGAATCTTGCGGTTCTGAGCCAATGCGACTGACGATATCGGCACCTGGGAATGCCTTGAAGTGAATAAGCTCAGCGAGTCGGACAGGAATTACCTTCCGAGATACTGAGGAGATGTCAATAAGAGAGAAAACTACAAGAAATTTGGGGTCTACCTGGTGGACTTTCCTTCTCCATCATCGCGTTCTTGACAGCGGAATTGGACGAAAAGTCAGAGTCAGGCATGGTGGCAGGAAGGAACCTGTTCCGATTTCCGATTCGCGTCGCGTCTCTCACGTGCGGCATACTAACGACATTGAAAATCACCTAGGGTTTGAAATCTGATGCTGTGGCTTCAATCCTGCGTCTTTCCCATCCGGTCTTTTTGTATTTAGGTAGTAATATATTGCAGTATCGTAAATATAAAGTCTCTGAGAGATACGACGAAAGGAAGATTTACCATTTATTCCGGAAAACCTGCTACAAATATTTGACTTAGAAGGGAAAAGGTAAGGAAATGAGGCTACGGAAACGTATTTTCAAACTCTAAGTGTTTTCAATGTCACAGGGCGTGTTAGTAGATAATTTAGATTTATTTTCCTCTACATTTAAATCTACAATTGAGCAGGTGCACCAAGGATTGTCTTGATCATCCCCCTCATGATTCCCGTCCCGTCCTCCGTCTTGAGCTCCTCATACCAGTCCAGCGTCTCCTGCGGGTCGCCCAGCTGATGTGTCACCCCAGACCGCTTCCTCGCACGTAAAACCAGCTCCGCCGTGCGCTCCCCCCGCTGATCCTGGAAATCTCGGAGTACAGCGCGAAGAGTCTCGACATCTGGTTTTGTCGACGATGCGGGAGATATCCGGTGCTCTCGAAACAGCTGTTGAAGCACGAACGCATCTTCGAACGCCTGGCAGCCCCCTTGCCCTAGATCCGGACAGGTAGCATGCGCGGCGTCGCCGATAAGTAGTGCACGTCCGGATTCAAGGTCGACAAGTGTGGGAAGCGTCTTTGTATCGTGTATTTCTACGCGCGCAACCTTGGAGGGGTCTAACCGTTCAATGAGTCTTTGAACAGCTGGATGCCAGTGACCAAAATGTTTCACGAGAGTAGAGCGGTATTCTTCCGGACGTTTAGGCGCGGAGGATAGAGGAAGAGGGACGTCGAAGAAGAAGTAATAGTGTGTCGCTGACATGGGCATGAATGATACTCGTTTCCCCTCGCCAACAAATTGCGTCCAGTTATCCTTTGATATCAGACCCTGTGGCTCGCCATGAAATAAAAATATAAGAAGAAAATAGTAAATCGAACCTCAAACTCCTTCATTTCGATAGGACCATTCCAGTTCACATATCCGACATAATCTCTCTGAATTTCAGTCTTGGTGACCTGGTTGCGCAGCTTGGAATGCGTTCCGTCTGCGATAACGACAAAGTCGGCTGTCTCCGTCCTTCCGTCTTCAAACGATACGATAACGCCGTCCTCGGAAGTCGAGTAGGATACGGCACGCTTCTGGAGGTGTATGGGTGCTGGAGCATTGGCATCGAGGAGCATCTTCTGCAGCTCAGCTCGTGCGATAGGGTATGCTCGTTGCTTTACCTGCAACCAAATCTATTCAAGCTCTGACCGTTAGTGAAATCCTACGCACCTCCTCGTACAGGGGTAGCAAGCTGAAATCGCAATACACCTCGCCACTGTCCCACTTCCGATAGCTCATCCTATCCATCTGGCCAGATACTCTTTCTACTTCCTTGAGGAGCCCAAGCTTGGCGAGGACCTTGACGCCATTGCACCAGACGGATATAGCTGCGCCAACGGGTCGGAGATCCGAGACTCGCTCGTAAACGACAGTTTCGTGGCCATCCTGCTGCAGAGCAATGGACGCGGCAAGCCCACCCATGCCGGCTCCGATGATACATACCTTCATAGTGGGAGCAGGAGTTAGCAATCAAAGGAGCTTGGTTCACCTTTATCAACATCTCCGGATCCGATAAGTATCCAAATCGGTCTAGAGCTTCGCGCACCCCGCGGCGTGCGAACATTGCAGATCAGGGCATGATGAAGAGCGCAGCCTAGAATGTGTGGAAAACTTTGAGAGGACCTTCAGCACGACCAGCCTGAGAGAGCCTGAGAGAAAGCGCCCCTTTGGTGAGAGTGCGGGTTCAGGCGACGGCGGTGGTGAGGAGAACCGTGGGCGTCGCAGTATATGGCGAGGACACTAGTGGTGGTGGTAGAAAGGGAAGAATGACAGGGTTTCGCTTCAAAATCATTTCCCATTTTTTCCTATTTTGTTTACTCAAGATCAATACAAAATTTCGGACAAACGGTTTTATAAAGTCACTTCGATCTAAAACTACGAAACGTATTCGCACCGAATGTGCAAAATTCAGTATTGGAAATTCGCTGTTTCGACTCGACCATCACTTGCCTTTCGATGAACGTCCTACCTTGCAGCTTCCCCTCCTGTACCTCGCCCATAGAGGCCCATCCTCGAGGTTGCTATTTCGGACGCATACAATAACGCGCAAAGGGACTGGAGAATGGATAAATCCAAAGATGATCTCCCTTGGTTCATGTTAGAAAAAGGTTGCGAGGTGCGTCGAGTATTTCCTTCCTTTTCATTGTGCTTCAATGCTTTTTTCAGGGAGGAGGGAAAATGCTTCACAGGTTGCAGCATAACGGCTCCAAGTTGTTGTATTCCTAGTGACCTCCAAAGCAAGGCAGTGACACGACAGAGGCCCAAGTCCAGGTCCGGTATTGATCCCGGGATGGCAGAGAAGATTGTTTGGACATTATTTCGTGGTCGGCGGTGTCGTTCAAGATGAAGAGCCATAAACGAGATAGATTCGAAAACATTACGGTACATACGCGAATGCTCGCACAGGTGAGCCATCTCCACCTCTCAGATTCAAAGGGACGAAATTGACGAATGCACCTTCAGGTATAGCTGCCAGGTTCCTCAGGTTCTCCACAATGAGTCCGCCAGCACCAAGAATTGCCTGGTGCACCCCAAAATCATTTGCACTCCCTTCTGTCTCGTCGGGACTCAGAGTGTCAATTCCGATTGCTGATACACCACGAGCAACGAGTTGCCTAGCGGCATCTGCATCGAGGAAAGGATGGTTGACATACTCGGGTTTGCCCCAATGTTTACACCAGTCTGTACGGATGAGCACTATGGCCGCCTCCGGTCTGTCGTCGATGCTCAGGCTGAGGTCGTCCCAGGTAATTCTTCCCCGAGGGACGACCTTTTGGCTGACATCGACGATGATGGCGGGGCGTATAAAGGAAGCGAGGGGGATCTGGTCGATGGACTTTGCTTGGGCGAAGAAGTGGGAAGGGGCATCGACGTGGGTGCCTGTGTGTGTGCAGAGAGAGAGGGCTTGGACGCTGTAGCCGTGTTCTGGGACGGTTGCATGGGGAGAACAGGTATAGGGTGGGTCGCCGGGATAGAAGGACATGTTAGATGGATCGAGTGGATGGCTGAGGTCGATGCTTTGGACGGTCATAGTTACGATAAATGATTAGCGAACCGACAATTCGAATGGTAAGCGAGATATCTTGAATGGCTGACTACATATTTTCAGCGGATGAAATAGCCACGACTAGACCGTGGTAATAGTCATATGATGGTGGAAAGACGGCTCTGACAGCAATTACCATCTTCGACACTGATTCTGCTCTGAACTTGGGCGGCAAGTTCAACTCGTTTCTCCTTTCTGCTATAGTATAGATGAACAGCATCTTTACCACTCGGAAGCCAGGCACAACCAATCACTCAAGCTGGGTTCCCTGCGGTCTTTTCAAGTTAGCCTACCGACGTTGCTCAAGTTTACTCGTCTTTCTCTTTCAGCGACCTCTCCTGGTTACAGCAGTCCGATCTGTCGATGCAAACAAGCACAAACCTAGTGCGATTTTACCCCTTTCTTAGTCTATCATGGACCCCGACATCAAGCTCTACCTGAAGCCACGCCCTGTACACTCCAAGTTTGGCAACCACCCATGGATGCTACTAGATTTTGGTTTTCCCTACGGTCCCTTCTGCTCATGGGAGACAATCCCTCCAGATGCAACCGAAATACACACTGTCCATTCTCCGGCCCTGGCTGCTGCTCTCACCACGCTTCACGTAGAAATCCTCCCCAAACTATGGAAGTTCCGAACAGACATCCCACGAATAAGATCTGCAGCAACCACTAGCGCTTTCAGCGTTGTCACCTGGGAGGGGTTTGATGGGATAGAGCAAGCCCAAGGTTTCTTCGCATATTGTCAGTACCAGCCGGTCAAGCTCATGCTCGGCGACAAGGCTCCCCCTTCACCTAGCCGTTACCGCATGAGTTCCAAGCACTCTCCGGAGTTTTGGAAAATTTTGGACGATGTCCTATTCCCCGTAGGTCGCGATATGGAGCTGATCGACCTTGATACGGACCTCCAGCGGCTCCTTTGGACAAGCATTCTTTTGGTGCTAGCGGATAATCTTAGTGAGTCTTTCCGATATGAATCACGGATCGCGTTCGGTTGACAATCCCCGCGCCAGCACCTTTGCTAGAATTGCAGAACCATATCCGCAGCCGTCTTCGACGTACGTAAAAATTGTCCCTTCCCACTTTCTGTCTTGACGTTATGCCAGAGAACCCGGTGGGATACGTCCTCGGATGTATTGAGAAATATGTCCTGCCTCCCTTGGACAAATGGATCGGTGGTGGAGAAGCTTTTGGCGACCGGTCGAAACTTGGTTGTTCAACAACGACATTGCTTGAAAATGTGAGGCCCCCCCATTTACAGCTTAATCGTTTCACTCACAAGCTTACGCAGGGAAAGGTTAAGATAGATTGATGGCGGTATTCCACTTCTTGTGTTATTACCAGTGTATCGATCTGCAGCAATGTCATTATTCCAGATTGTGTCTGGTGCTGCTGAAAACTGCCGATGGAATCTCGGTGCTCTTATTTCAGGTCTGGAAATCTGAGTGATGGCAAACATTAGTGCACTGAGGGATAGAGCCATGGCAAATGACAACTTTTTGCAGGGAAGACATGGTGAGAAGTTAAAGGCACACGATACGTCAATAACATTGCTTACATGCTCGGACATGTTTGCAAAGGTGCGACAGGGAAACGACCGCGACGGTTGGAAACGTACCAAGAGGCGTTTGAATTTCAATTTGTCTCCTTTCCATCTCCACCATGGACGACATCAAGCTATACTTGAAGCCCATTCCAAGTTTGGCGACCGTCCATGGATGCTGCTAAACTCCGATTTTCCTTACGGCCCCTTCTGCTCAGTATGGAGAACAGTTCCTCCTGACGCAACCGAAGTTTATACCGTCCATTCTCCAACCCTGGCTGCCGTTCTCACCAAGCTCCAAGTCTGAATTGTCCCAACACTGCGTGAGTTAAATAAAGACATCCCACGTATCCGGTACAGCTTCTACGAGCGTTTTCAGCGTTGTTCGTTGGGAAGGTTTTGACGCGATGATACCGGCGCCAGAGTTTCTCGCCGACTGCCATTGCGAGACCGTCAAGCTTGTATTTGGCGACAAGTCTCCCCCTCCACCTTCCCGGTACCGCAAGGATGCGAAGCATTATCCAGAGTTTTGGAAGTACATGGACGAAGCCGCATTCCCACTACATCGAGATGCCGAGCTCGTCAATCTTGACATGGACATCCAGCGGCTACTATGGATATACTTTTGGCGAAATATATCAGTGAGCCTTTTATCATTTTATTCCTTCTATTCATTTCACGTATTTTGTGTCAGTGCCTCTTGTAGAATTGAAAACAGAGGTTATGAAGAGCATGCAAGGTAGTAGAGTCTCCTTTTCTGCGTTTTATGCTGAGATCCTTCTTTAGAATCCACCTGGTCACGTCTTGCGAGACACGCCAGTAAAAACATGCATAATATTTGGCCTGTGAACGATGAAGATACCAAGCGCATGTCGGCTCAAGTACGCGTCTTAAGATCCACATGTACTGAGTCGACAGCCAGTACAAGTACAACGACCTCTACGTCTGATAATGAAGAATGATACGAAAGAATGGTAGCATTTTCTGATAGGATTACAATGGGAAACAATTGAAAGCACCCGTACGAAGAACCTAAGTCTGGAGCCCAGAGCGGATATGGTCCATGCCATATCATCTCTTCATCATGTTGTCCTAGAAGGATTGTTTCGTGAGGAAAGACAGAGTGCAACTTTCCAGACACTCACAAAGGCAGTACGAGGGAGGAAAGTATCCACCATCCATACAAACCATGACTTGCTTCCTTCCCAAAGCCATGCCCGAGGATTGGCTTTCAGAGCCTCTGGCACCACGTTCTTGGCATAGTCTTCAGGGCTCATGGCGCCTCCTGAGATTCAAGATGTGAGATAAGTAATGGAGAAGGTGGGAAGGACAAAGACCTTGAGAGACCTCCGTTCGCGTTCCGAGGACTATAGATTCGATAAGCTGGTACAACGAGCTGCCGGGAAGGATTCAGCTTGGGCGCGATGAGATCGCTGGGTCACGCTGGCCAGGTACATAACGGAAGGGGTGATAGTTTGGTTACCGGATGCATAT
>JAUEPT010000539.1:0-16938 GCA_030435635.1 Armillaria borealis | reverse complement strand
TGGATGTTGGTGTCGTCAATCGTTCTCTCGGGCCTCTCAATGGTCTCTCGCCGGGGACACGACCTGCCATCCATCGGCAAGCATCAATTACGGCATCAGTGTTCGAGGAGAAGGAGTCATCCAATACGATGAGAGGAAGCGAAAGAGGAGTCAAACAACCCCTGAGGTATGTTAAATTATTGCCCGCCACCTGTCAGCTCACTGATTCTTAATAGCAACTGATATGCCCGTTTTAAACCATTCCCAATGTGGCAATCTCGCGACCATATCAAGAGGAAATTGCCCCGAGTCGCCTCTGCTGCAATAAACATATACCCGCCTCGTCACAATGTACGTCATTCTACGTGGCCCGTATCAGTAAGGCTGAATTACACTCGCAGGCTACGTTCTACGGCCACCTCAAATCAAACCCAACTTGTGTCGTCACTTGATGGAAGAGGATTCTGTTCTGTAACGGGCGCTACTATACCGGGACGGAGCTATTGAACGGAGGGTCGCCTACTTCCTATCAGCGCGCGCTGCCCTCTACGGCCAATACGAGCTGCCTTTAATTACCGAGTCAGCATCCATTGCCGTACAAGAAAGCGTCTTCCGGCACGACCACACTTCTCCGACTTCTGTCTCCTCTGCTACCGTCACACCAATACCACGCACATACATCCATCTTTCTTTGTGAAACAGAATGGAGGTAGCCATAGCGCAAGGAGACGTGTCTGCTTCATCCGGGTTCGTCGACAGTCCGCATCATCCTTCGGGGCACGCTCTGCATGCATCGTTGAGCTTTCTCCTGCCTCGTTTCACTTCGCAAGCCGCTGATCGAGTACGCTCTATTAAAAAAGCAGGATATTAGTCCAATCGAAATCGCTCACGGGTGTACCATGCGCCAACTCAAACGTCCTGCGGAGCTGTCTCTGCAATCCATCCTACGCTGCTTTCCATCAGCGTAGCTTATTGTGTATACGCACGTGAGTCGTCTTCATCGACGACATGCACCAGAGAAGGCGGAGAGGTACGAAAAAGACCAACGATCATCGATCACCAGGTAAGTCATCCTGTGTAGTTTGCGCTTGTGCATGTCTTTATCTATGTACTAGTTCTGCGGAGGTCATACCTCTCCGTCAAAACTCTTGACCACTACTACGGCCAGTAATGTCGTCGACTCTACTCCATCGTTCGATTACATCGAGGGGAGGGACGCTTAGGTATATCATCCTCTTTTCTATTGGGCCGCTTAACCGATAGATCGATAACAGATTAGACGTCCACTCAACATTGCACAATTCAACTCTGGGCTAGCCCAAATGATCGTCGATGTGGTCGTGTCTTCAACATTATCGGACGGATTTGCATTCCTGCACCAAGCCTCCAAGACCATAAGACTAGACTCACCTTGTCACACCGTTTTCGTATGTGGTCCTTTGTACCTCATTTCTCTTAACTAATGCTGATTAACAGCGACAGGAAATGTTTTCTAGCCATCTGACATCAGGCTCAATCACGCCTGGTGTCATCCCTTGATAAACTAGTGGGAGTTCCGTATATACATAGGTTGCTTATTAGCATGGCAATAGGGACGCGTCACGAATATCAGTGCGAATACACGTTGTCTAATACGGTCACTGTTTGATCGAACCTGCTACTTCTCCTAGGATTGACGACATCCTGCACACACGCTCCATCTCTGAGGACCCCATGTACACGAGATAAAAAGTCCTCTTCTCGCCAGTTGGGATTCGATTCTCATTCAGAGAATAGCTTGGCGTGAAGAATGAGTAAAAATGGAGCAACGTAGCGATATTGGAATTCTCCCACTGGGAATTGAACCTAGCTGCCAGCGTGTAGACTTATACACTACTAAGGAGATGGTCATTACTACCACGCGTTCACTAGGAATGCTGCTTACGTTCTCTGTGTACTAAACGAGCCTGGTATTATTTGGCAAAAAAACTTCGAAAAGACGGGCGACCAGGGCTGCTCAAAATAAGAGAACGGTATACTGAATCTGGTACCAGTATCGACACTTAGTTAAACCGAGCCCTAACAGGAAGGTTGCTCTCTGAGGCTCATCCGTGAATCCAGAGAGCCGTCCCCAAAAATATGCAACCAAGACCTTAAACAAAGACCGTCCACCAGTTTTATTGCCCTACAAGGAAGATGGCATTCTCTGAATCGTACACAGGAAGGATGCTGAGAGCAGTTAAGCCGTGTACTTTCCCGTCGTTATTTTTCCGAGTCCTGTGTATACAGGATTCGGTCTTTGCAACCTGAGCTCTAATTGTGGCTGTGTATGTTGATTCCCCGAGGATTCCCTTTGGGTTCTGTACTGGGTTCTTTTGCTTTGTCATCCTGCTTACATATCTCATTCCGGGTTGATCAATACCCGGTTCGTGTCACCACGACTCGGAGCATTGATGCTCTCGTCATCTGCACGTACTTGTCTTCCTTTTGATACCTAGGCAGACAGATGATTTACAATGTTAGCGCTCTAATACTAGGCTTTGGACTCTTTTCTCATCCCATCGCGCCATTCGTTTCTCACTCTGCGTCCTGGCAGGTGACACATTGTTAGGATTCTGTTGATTTCTTCCCCCTTTCAAACAGCTCGAAGCCTGCAGCGGAAGGGACTTTCAGCATAGGAGGAAGCCTCGACATTGTGAGAGATACATCGAGGGATCCGTTCGCAGGAGCTGTAGGTGATTGGGATTTCGTTTGCGTATCGCATGGATTCACAAAATAATTGTCTCCTTGCAGTTCCGTATGTAGCTGAGAATCGCAACGTGCAATATCTGGCTTTGTTTCCCTTGCAGCCATTGCGGTAAGGTCGCAAGAACTAACGGTGCAGCTAACGGCTGGTTGTAGGTTCGTAGATGATAGGATCTGAGTCATTTTGACTGAAGTCACAGATTGACTGTCTTCTATTTGCTCTGTGTACATCTGAGAAGAAGGTACATCCTCCGATTTATTGTTGCTGTTACGACAATTGAAAACTTCGTTGAGTTTGGAAACACTGGCAGATCTAAGGTCGTGCTGAGATCGTGGCTGGTGTTTAATTTCAGTTCTGCCTACCATGGACATGTCGCAAGGTCCATCCGTGAGGCTCGTGTGGAGGTTCTCTGATGGCGGAATTGAGTTTGGCCAAGTCCCGTATATCTTTGGATCACATTTGGGTTTCTGCAATCTCTCATGGTGCCATATATCTGCAGTTGTGGCCCGTGTCTTGTCAGTATGGCTATTCAAACTATCCTCTTGCTTTGGCTGTCCGGCTTGTGTGACGGTTTCTTTGGATTGGCGCGAGGTCTGTCGAAACCATTGAAATGACGTCGGTAATGGCTCATCCGTACTCTAGCTATGACAGCTATCAAGGAGTGCAAGGAAATCTTCAACTGAAACTCGATAGTAGAACACTTGTAATTCGAAGTCGTTCGCCGTCATAAAGGTGTCGGGGTCTTGGTGCCATTCAGGGTACTTCGGATCGTCTACTCCATGAATAGTGAGTGACTTCATGGCCTTCCGTTTCCGTTCTGCTAATGCATGCTGCAGTTTCTTGTACTGCCAATAATCGATGCTGAATCCAATGTCGCCATGAGAAGAACTGACAGCCTATGTCTCCTGCAATAAGTTCTCTAGAAGCTTGAACTCGTCCGTGAAGGTAGTCTTGTACTGTTCCTCGTTGACACTCCAAGCCTTATGAAGGTCAATATTGTAATGGCTCTTCAAGATCCTTATTGCATCATTCCTACGAGATATCAGTCTGGGCTCTCGTAGAGTCTCCAAAGCTGGCCTTGACGTGGGCACGACATCGCCCATTGTGACTGCTATTATTTTGTTTGTATGGTAGGTTCCTCTCGGAAAAGGCACATCAAAGGGGTGAAGTACCGGCTGATGTACGATACTTGGACGTTCAGGGCCCGTCAGAGAAGGTAAACGACAGGTATGTCTTGCCCAAGGAGGAGGTACACCCTGTTCGAGCTGCTTACAACGACTCAAGGTGTAAAATTCACAGAGGTCGCAGGAGCGATATCTTCTGCCAGGGTTAGGGCTAAATGCATTTTTTTCCAACCCATTGGAATTGGAACCAGTTACTCGTCCAACAGGGATTCAACAGATAAT
Source organism: Armillaria borealis (assembly GCA_030435635.1). NCBI lineage: Eukaryota > Fungi > Basidiomycota > Agaricomycetes > Agaricales > Physalacriaceae > Armillaria > Armillaria borealis. The sequence continues at coordinate 12,828 of JAUEPT010000539.1, read as the reverse complement.
TCCCCAAAATGCTTGAGGACTCGGACTTGCCACGCTTGCGATGGCCCCCGGCTTTTGCTATAGTGGCCGCGGCTCCTCGGCACAATTTATCTGCTTGCTCATACTATGTTATGGACCGCAACACTGATGTAAATCAAAAATACCCATGATCCATTTGTTTCAGTTTCCTCGCTAGGAGTCGAACCCGGCGAATATGCAGATCCAATAGCTGTCATATTCCGATGTACCATCGGAGATCCGAAAAACTCTGTCGCTGACAGTCAATCAGCAAGGATCGCTGGATCCCATCGTCGTTGGATAAGTATCTCGTACCGTACTCTAATCGCCCGCACGCATGTTTGGGTATGAAGTGGGTACTTTGGTTGGTACTTTGATGGTTCTGTACTGATAGTCTTATGTTCTTCTTCTCAGTCTTGCGTGGTGCGAACTATATCTCATGTTTGGGAACCTTTTTCGAAAGCTTGATATGGAGATATACCAGAGGTCTGCCATTTTCTCCGTTATTTCTTATTTTCGTCGCTGAATCTCTTTCACAGTTTGGAAGCTCTATCTTTCTGGTGTTATTTTTTGCTTATCTTTTGCGGTTGATATTTACATGCTACCGTTCGCGAATATCAATAGTCGAGTTGATTTAATTGCGTTTTGTTACAGTGGATGAATCGTCAGAATCCAGGAACTTGGTCTGCTGAGTTTCGCATCCTTGCATCTGAGTCTATTTATGAATCTCCCCGGGTGTGAATTGCTTGATTGCTGGAGTTTATTGATACCATCCTTTAACGCAAGAATCCGACATCAGACTACTGTTCAAATCGAACGTCACGCGTCACGAAGGCCCCGTTCGGGTACGAAAAACTATTGTTGGTCACGCATCACGGGAGGATCGTTCGAATTGATTTTGCACCCCGTCACAAGTCCAAAAGCAAAAATTTTCCCTAACCAAGCCTAAACTGGATAAAAACTTGAAATTTTTGCTAGGAATGCGTCCCTTTTCGATCTTCGCTGTAAAATGTTTCAAATTTTCATCGTAAAGCTGTACATTCGAAGTAGTCCTGTTTTAACCGCGCCCCCCTTGCTATGACCATCGGCCCCGTTACATCAGCAGCCATGTTTGGAAGGACTTTCCCACCACGGCAAGGGCTACTACTGCGTGTTGCATCGTCGTACCGCTCATATTTCTGCTACTCTCGCGTCTCTGCCATACCATGGCCTCAACATTTTCTTGGAAGTTACATGAAGTCTTCAGGCAAGGCCTCCAGTATCAAAAATGAATTCTGCTCTGCATCAGATGGGATAGCAAGGATACCGGTGTTCTGAGGAAATGCGGCTCAAGACCTTCACTTATGGGGCATTTTTAGAACATGGAATTTGATATTAGTATTTTACGAGTAGTACAGCGCGTCGATAGCAGAGGAACGAGAGCAAAATCACGTCAAGATGGAAGAATAAATGAACGTGTTCCTTGAGCACATGATAGTTTTACGTAACGGAACCGATGGTTATAGCAAGACCCCTTGGGAAAAAAACAGACTACATACATGCCGTCCCTCCCTCTGTCATTAGGTATGTATCGTCCGTCTGTCTATGAGAGACTACATTCGAAGCTGATTCCGAATTTTGAGGTTCGAATTTTTTCGTCCGTCACACGTCCTCGATACCCGTTCGAGCGTTCGAATTGGTCCAAACGCGTCACGCGTCACACCATGGTTCGAATTGAACGAAATAGTACAGTATAAATAATTCCTATCTCGTCCAACGGCTCCGCCGGGTCTACTGGCAAGTTCGTCTCTCAGGTTTGGGAGGGCTCTATATGCCTCAAGGATCCTCGTAGGAAGGAAGATCTGATAATGCATCAGTCTTATGACTCTGCATGAGCGGGTTCGATTCCAGCCAGATGGATATAGAAAAGTTCTTTTGAGTGTCATACCTCGTTTTCTTCTTCCTCGGAATAAAGTTTATGAAGTCATTTTGAAACGGTAGTGGCATGTATCTGTACTATGGCTGAAAAGGAATGACGACCATTGGTCTTTTTGTTAGTCAGTCAGCGCAGTTCTGGAACTCCCGTGCTCGGAGTTTAGCAAGGGGGGGTAGGTATTCCATGGCTTAGATGAGACGTGAATTGCTGGGTTCAACTCCCCACATGTATTCTGCACGGACATACCTTTTTTACAAATGTGCAACCGAAGCATGCGGGGGCTCATTTGTTATTATATTCTGCTGGTAATCGGGAAGTTGTACGATGAGAAGATGCTTAGGTCCATTAGAATAACTCGCTGCATGAACAGTGTCGATTAGAAATGCGCCTGATCGCATGCATTGGTGATTTTTTAGTGAGGGAGGGAATCGGAGGACGGCAAGATAAAAAGTATTCATCTCACTGCGACTTTCTAGTTGGGATTCGAACCCAGCACTATGTTGTGTACTAAATAATACACCTTGATGCTCAAAGTACTCAAATTTCCGTGGCACCCCACGCTCAAGAGGTCCACTTTAAATGTTCCTAGTATTCTTTACTTGAAGTCTGAAATGAGAGCCGTCTTACCCAACGGAAACGGTTTGAAAAAGGACATTCCCCACGGGCCTCTATTCTGTTACTCCAGCTTTCATAGGAAGTATGAAGAGGATCTGTTCCGATGTCCCAAAGTACAAAGTTGAGTTTATGTATTGATCATCGAATTACATGGGCCAAAATACCGAAAGACTCATCAAATATGCTCTCGTTGGGGATTGAACCCAGCTTGCATCGCAGCGCACGCACAAACCAGTAAGCTTCCCGAGCGTTCTTCACTAGTCGCCACTCGAAGGTTCACACGGAACGCATATCCCCATTCAGAACATAGCTCGGTAAGAATAAGTAAAAATCGACTCGACAATGGCTCACCACCCCACTAGGAATTGAACCTAGCTTCTGTCGTGTAGACTGATGCGCTACTAAGGTGATGGTCATTACTACCATGGGCTTGGTGGGAATGCTGCTACGTGTTATGGCTACCGAGTGAGCCTGACTTTATTTAGCAGAATCACCGAAACGACGGGAGACCATCCTACCATGAGTTATGCCTCATGTCAGTGTTAAAACTTGACTCGATAGTGGGGTCAGATCCCGGAAAGGGTTAACATTAGGCTAGGTCGAGGGTTATAACATGAAAGGAAGCGGTGAATAATAAATATCCAAGAAAACCTCCCGAATGGGCAGACTAGGATAGTGCACCTATCAGTGAGGGTCTAAATGTACCTTGTTTCCCCGCAGAAGATGAGAATCTGTGACCTCTCCACTTGACCTTATGTAATTTGGAAGAACATCAGCGGAATACAGTAAATGGGAGACTCACTTCAGAATGAAAAATCTGAAGCGCGCCGTTGATTTGGTGTGCAAATCACCTCGGAGTCGCCTGTAGAACCAGCTATTTTCTAATGTAAGGCTACGCCAATGACCTAAGACCTAGAAGTAAAAGAGTATTGAGTCCCGAGGACGTATCTGACGGGAAATGGGACAAGCATGAGTAAAAATAGAAATGGTGAGTCCGGGCCGGATGCTCGTGGCTTAAGGCACGTGGTCACGTAATCGCCGTTTCCGGCTTTTTCTCCTACCATCACTTGTTCGTCGCGCGCTTCAACCACAGACCGCTTCTATCTCCCGGACTACTCAGTACTTGTAGCGCCCCCGTGTTAACTCGTCTCCACAACAACAGGACTAAACCCAAAGGCTGGATGTGCATATGCCTTGCCATCGTGTATAGCTCGGTTGCTCGCCTTGGCGGTCCCATCTCGCATCTGGATTGTCGCGCGTACGTGTAAGAAGCGAGTAAGAGAGGGATCGTGGGTGGTACAAATTTGATGCAGGTGTGTTATGTCACGCAGTTCATGTCTTTATCGTATCTAATAATGCATCAGCCTATATACACTCCTCAATTGCGCGCGGATAGCCAGAATCGATACTCCCAGGTTGACTCCCACTGCCAAGAAGGAAGAAATGGCTGCGATTCACTCCACGCCACATTAAACAAGGAAGGAATAACCCACTCCAACACGGATTCGCCATCAGGAAGCAAAGCACCCGTCAAATTTGCAGTCACTGCGGGTCGGGTGCTGCAGCCTGTCTTGTATGTCGTGGGATCGCAAGCGTTATCGATTCATCGACAACGCGTCACCAAATTCGCACTGGAAAAGGAGGAGGGCTACGGGAAGGAAGCCTTTGGTGAGTCGTCCTACGCAGTTTGCCTTTGTCCATGTTTTTACCTCTGTGCTAGTTCTGTGCAGGTCGCGCTTTTCATCACCGACTCTGCTCCATCATTGGATCACGGGCGTGGAGGGCCCGAGCACTTGGGTACGTTATCAATATCTTCTCTTCTAGCGTGCGATTATATAACCAAGACAGAACAGACGTCCACTCCGTATTGCGTTCTTCGCTCAAACAATCCTCGATATAACCGTCTCTCCTCGAATGGACTCGCATTCTGGCACCATCCCACCAAGATAGACCCACCTTCAGTCATCATTTTCGTATGTTGTCCTCCACGGCTCGTTTCCCACAAAAGAGGCTGATTAACATCGATAGGAAACGATGTATAGCCACCTCAAATCAGATTCAAGTGCCCAATATCAATATTCAATCCCACTCAGCGCCATCCCTTGATGAACTAGCGGGAATTACGTGTAAAAATGGGTCGCTTGATAGTGTGGTGGTAGGAAGCATCTCGTGAATATCCGGGCGAATACATGCCATGTCATACAGTCACTGTGTAATCTAAACCGCTCCTTCTCCTGGGATTGATCTATGCATGCTTCGTCGCTGCACCCTCTCAAACGTCTGGAACCGCCCGCGCCTCTCCTCTGCTGCAATCTTGGTTTGCATTCCATGCATATATCCACTTTTGTGCAGGCAGGCAGCGGTAGCAAAAGGAGAGGTGGGCGTACAGCATGTTACTCGCTATCTATTAGCAGCGTTTCGTTGACTGTGTCTGGTGGAGGGATGTAACGAGTGGCTGAATCTAATGTGGCCGGTTCCCTAACAGTATATGTGTGGACCTCTTACTTGGCATAGAATTCCACGCAACCGTGGATGCCTTCCATCGGGGGCTGTTACATAATCCCAAGAGAGAGGCGAGGATTCTTGCAATGATGATGCTTTTCCTCGTCCGGTTGCGCTAACGATAGCTGCACTCGCTCATGCGTGTTGTAAGCAGGTACGTCATCCCTCTCCAATTATCATTCACCCCGGCTAATCAGTACTCAGTCGTCTAGCTTGCTAACCGTGTGTAGTCCTGACGTGGGTGATCCGTTCGAAGTGCACTGGAGATGGAATAGCAATGCTTTGCCATCGAGTTCGGTCTGATTTCAAAGACAAGAGACGGCCAATTGGACCCCTTTTGACCAGGCCGTCAATCTTCAGATACTCAGCGACACATTCCTCCCCACGTTAATCTGGGCGAGACGATGCATCGGCGCACCTCTCCCGCGCCTCTAGCGGCAAATGCCATTTAGCCGCCCTTTTGTCGCATCACAACTAAACAACTCCATCTGTGGATTCTATCCCGAAGTGCTGCTTGGAGCGAACGGAGAAAAGTCATCGATGAAAGGAAGGCGAGTAATATGCATTCGTGTAGATATACGGCTGACGACTGCAGACAGATGATGTTGCCTCTGATCACCAAGTTGGACAATAGGATTCTTCGGCGATGGCGAGTGCGTCCCCGTTCTGTCGACATTTCTAGAACTGTGCCGATCTCCCTCTTCCACGCTCTTTGTGTCGATGGAGTGGCCATGTGGAGATATCAATATACCATCCTCCTGCAGATCAAAGACGACGTCTACCTCTAGTTAGGTGCGCATAACCGAAGCCCAATCTTGTACGTACTTTATATCTCCGATTCCTGCCCAACACGAAATCTGATGCTCGTATTTGGTCTTGTGTAGTATTCTGTCCGTGAAAAACCTTTCCACAGTTTGGACCATGTGTCTTCTTACGGGACGTATCCGGAGATTCTTTGCTAGAATATTATGTATGCTTGCCCTCTCAGAACTTGATGACTATTCAAAGTCTCCGTGTCGTGTTAATCTTCTGTCCTTGCCTGAGAATCTTTCCAAGAATGAATATTTGAACATCTTGTTATGCACAATAGCTCTGGCTCGCAGGCTCACCCGTGAACACACGAGCCTTCCCCAAAAAACACTCTACATGCATAAAGTCCGTCTAGGAATCGAACCCATTGTCTAGCTGGTATAACCAATATACGACTAGGGACACAGTTCTCCGTGCTGCTTTCCTACCAAGAAAAGTGGGATTATCCGAATCACACCATCAAAAGCGAAGTCACCATTTTAGTCAGTGGGGTCAAAGATGGAAGCGGCTGGGACTAGTCTAGAATACGAAGTCTCAATGCCGATGCATCATCTATCCGTTCGTCCATAACATGTCATGGACTGTATGGTGTTGTGAAAGAAAAACTTTCATACAGTCCATACCAAGTGTGCATCGCAGGAGTCGAACCCGGCGAACATGCAGATCCGACGGCTGTCATCCGATGTACCATCAGAGATCAGAAAAGCTCTCTGGGTGGCAGTCTATAGTGACATACAGACATCTGAGGAACTGAACACGTATCTACTCTCAACTATATCTCGTCCGAAAAAGAACGGTGCGCACACTGTCTGAACAACCTGCTCTCAAGTTGCCTTGAGAACGATACAAAAGAATACTCAGGACTGGGGTCACTCTCTAGCTGGGAATCGAACCCGATTTCGTGCTGACAAATGTAATAACAGCGTGCATTAGCCGATGTGCTACCAGAGACTTGTAAAAGACGTAATGGTATATATTCAAGATCTGAAGCCAAGCAACAAAACCATGCATACATTAGAAATACGACTCCATCTAACTGTCCCGAAGGGACTCAGACATTCACTTCCACATCTACGAATGGTATCAGGAAGACCTCGAACATAAAACCTTGTAAAAGAAAACAATGTTCCATCTCGACCGCAATAAGCTCGTACACTCTGTTTGGGAGTCGAACCCGGGTTTTGCGTGTGATAACCGATACACCAGCAGAGGTTATAAGTCTCAAACAAAAACCTCCTTCGTCGACACTCGACTCCATGGGGAACGTTATATGGAACCGAACACAGAGGAGATGTACCCCGGGTTCTCATATGGCGCGCAACTGTGTAGTGCTTCGAGTGACAAGCAGAACCTCAACAAAATCCTGGTTGTTTTTTCGTGTCAAGACGGAGGTGCAATACCTTGTTCAATGAGTCGAGGACTTGCGAACGTTGGATATTTCTCTAGTGTTCGTGTTGGTACCGGCGCCAGGTCCCAATCAGGAACGGCCGGGTTCACAGTCTTGACATGCTAGCAAGCTATGTGCCGTGGTATGAAAGCGGGAAGGAGGGAAAGAGCAGTCGGCCCGGGTTGCCGATGACCGATCAGACGTTTTTGTGGCTTGCTGTTCTCTTTCTTCAGGCATGTCAGCTTTGTCCACCGACTCGTACACCTGGTTTAACACGGTCTCAGGGCGACTCAGAGAAGTTGATGCAGGATATCGCGGCTCTATTTCGGGTGATGGGGAGTACTATCCATCCAGGTAGAGCGTTTCTGTCTCTTTACGCGTACCTGATTTGTGGAAAGGACGACACTCATCAAAATCTACTCAAAATACTACAATGTCGACCACCGAACCTTCAAGCCATATTCTCAATTCCTCAACGATCTGCTTCCTTCTTTTTCTCACCAAACATGCCGCTGTAATATGTATAGAAGCAGCCTCACTTGCGCCTAGAAGTATGGCGATCCTGAATCCGAAATGGTAGATGCTGGCCAGGCAGATTAACACACCGTCTCTCCCTTCCTCAATAGGTGTGTATCGTCCGTCTGTCTAGGAGAGACTAGATATTATTAGCTGTTGACGGTAAGTCTATGCAAGTCTATGTATTATCACGCTGACATTCTTTAGCGTGACCATATGGCTCTAAGGCCTTTTCCTTGTTTCGCTTCGACTTACTCCCTTGACGAAGCATCACCCCATCATGCATCAGGTGCAAGGCCCTGGGCCCTTATAGTAATGCCTTCCCGTCGTGTTCGGTTCCATTTCAGCCGCAAGAGGCGGTCTTGTTCAATACATTTTGACCAGGCAACCGATTCTCAGCGGCACATTCCTTTCCACAACAGCCTGCACGAGACGATGTATCGATGTGCCCCACTCTCGTGCTTGCTATCCTCTGGGAACTCAAGCGGCATATAGCATTTAGCTGTCCTTGTATTTCAAAACGACTGATCACATGGATCAATTGTCTGTCCCGTAGTGCATGGAGAAAGGTCATCGATGAAGGGAAGGCGAGTATTGTGCACGCGTGTAGGCAGTCAGCTGATGACTGCAGGCAGACGCAGCTGTTCTGATCGCTGGGCTGGACAATAAGGTTCATCGACGTCGCTGGAAGTGTGCCGATCTCACTCTTTCATGTTCTATGTGCCAATCGAGTGACCGCGTCGACATATTGATATACCATCCTCACGCAGATCAAAGACGGCCTCTCCCGCCAGCTAGGCGTGCATAAGGCAAAGTCTAACCTTGTGAGTAAAATATCCCCGACCTCTCAGCATCAAATCTGATGCTCGTTTTTCAGTCTTGGATAGCATTTCTCTGAAAAGTCTATCCGCAGCTTTGACTTCTTCTGGGACGTATTCGGGTCAGTGCGGAGTACTGTTGACGTTCTTTACTAGAATATTATGTATGTTAGTCCTCTGTGAACTCGATTACTTCTCAACGTATCGGCGTCACGTTAATCTTCCTGTCCTTGCGCGAGAATACTTTCAAGAATGTTCCAGAACCCGGACCACTCGATATATAATGCGCGAAAGACAGATTTTGTGATATACTGACTTTGTCGCCAGTATTGATAATTGATTAGTTCGAGCCCTAAGTGAGAAGCTGTACAAGGTCTCGCTCTCAGACTCATCCGTGAATCCAGAGAGTCTTCTGCAAAAAAATAAATGCCACGACTCTAAACAAGCCCATCCAGGACTCGAACCTAGCTTCTAGCTGGTATAACCGATATACGACTAGAGACATAGTTGTTGCTTCTACTTGCCTACCAACGAAGGCGGAATTCTCTAATTTGTACATAGGAGGGATGCCGAAAGGTGAAGCCGTGTACTTTCCCATCAACACTCTTGGAGTCGATGATGAAAGCGACTGTGACTAGAGCCTCGGTACTCAGTGCTAATGCACCATTTATCCGTTTGCCCACCACGCGCCATGGACCATTATGCTGATGTAAAACAAACTTTCTACTCCTCTGTGAGCTCTAACTTCTCTCGCTAGGATTCGAACCTGGCGAATATGCAGATCCAACGGTTGTCATCCGATGTACCATCAGAGAACAGAAAAGCTCTCTGGCTGACAGTCTATCGTGATGTACAGACATCTGAGGATCTGAACAGGGCACTAGAAATTCAGCGTGGTCACCTGCGTGGTACCACGCTGGCGTGGTGCGTGGCCACGCAGCCACGCAAGTCGTTCGTTCAACTGAAGTTGAACCTGACTTATTCTAATATATTATGTTGCACAATGCTCAGAAAACATTCGTAAAGATATCCTTATGTTAATTTTGCTTTCGTTCATGAATTGTCTCCAGAAAACATACCCTGATCAGAAATTTACTTCAGAGCTCAATTTCAGCCTATTACAGTTTGCAGACCTTCCGTTTCACTTTCATTCCATGATACTTAGATATTATTGTATCCTACATGCATGTATCTATGATCCTGAGAACGATAAACACCAAAAATTACTTACTCTCTCACGTTGCGGGCTTGAAGTCATCATCCAAAGATGTCGCAATGCTATGACCATCATTTGAATGTCGACTTCATGTCAATTGCTCCTTGATTGCTCCAATACTGACAAAATTGGTCACTTAATTCCCATCAGAACGGCTGTTCATCATGTACAGAAATACCTTGGACCACGCAGGCAACCACGCTAGTCAACCACGCAGCCACGCGACCACGCAGCCACGCAGGCACACCACGCAGGCTGACCACGCTTGACCACGCTGACAAACCACGCAGCCACGCAGGTACCACGCAGGCTTCACACATAGACCACGCCGTTCATACAAGTCTGCCCTCAGAAAGTGTATACTTCGTGTAAATGGCTTGTTTCTTTGGGGTCGCTCATATGAAATATAGAGCATAGAACCCCACATCATGTACTTTATTACTTCTAGCTTAGCGAAATGCCTCTAAGGCCTTTCTATACTGTTAAGATACTCGTAAAATTATCTGCTTCAGCTACAACACTTTTCATGCTCTTAAACTTGGCAATACAGTTAAATGAATTCGGAATGACATTTTCATCATAGTGACCGGATTTTTTAAGTCCTACAGAAGTACTCATTTCTGAAGTAGTCACATTTAAACTATGCAGGCTCTCAAGATCAAGGTGATTCTGTGCAAGGAGAGACAGAAAAGAATGGAACACAACGACTCTCGTCGCGTTTGATGGACTTAAATCAACTTTTGATAGGGGACCGTCATTTGTCAACCACGCTGACAGCCACGCAGCCACGCTCCACGCGACCACGCAGCCACGCAGGCGACCACGCAGAATTCTTCTTGCCCATCTGAACACGTATCTACTCTCAACTATATCTCGTCCGAAAAAGAACGGTGCGCACACTGTCTGCACGACCTGCTCTCAAGTTGCCTTGAGAACGATACAAAAGAATACTCAGGACTGGGGTCACTCTCTAGCTGGGAATCGAACCCGATTTCGTGCTGACAAATGTAATGCCAAGCGCGCATTAGCCGATGTGCTACCAGAGACTTGTAAAAGACGTAATGGTATATATTCAAGACCTGAAGCTAATGACGAAGCCATCCATGTATTAGAAATACGACTCCATCTATTCTGACGGGACGTTTGCCCTCCTCCAACAGTATTGGGAATATGTCAAATAGAGAACCATGAAAAAAGACAACAAAACATGTGAGCTGCAACCTGTGCACAGGATACACTCCGTTGGGATTCGAACCCAGATTTACCGCGCACTAACCGGTGCACCCGAAGAGGTTAGATTCTAAACTAAAAGCTCCTCCGCCGAGGAGAGTGTGGTATGCATTGGTAACCAACGTGTGGGGATATATCCCGGTCTCGGGCAGTTTCCTTGATCGATAAACCCAGAAAACTAAGAGCATTTGAAAGCAGATGAATCACGACAGAAACTCAGAGGCAAGGAGTAAACGTCCACGGTCAAGATTTGTCGTGTTTCTGCCAGACTCCGGGCTCGTCTCTAGGGCTCACTTCGTGATATTCTAACATCTCGACGTTTGGTAGAATCAAGATCAAATCCGGCAAAAAATACAGAGAAAGTTCTGAAAAACATGCATTTTAATTGACATAGACAAGAAGTCCGTCTGAGAGTCGAACCCAGTGTCTAGTTTGCACCAGGTATAACCAGTACTCGTCCTTACTGTTGTTATCAGCCTTTCCGACTCAGGTATGATTCTCATACAGGACTCGAAGCTCAGAACGCCAACCTTGCCACCACCACTCTGGGTTTGCGACTCTTGCTGACCTGTGATAACGAGCAATAGCGGAGAGTGCCAAAGCGCCATTTATCCGTTCGCTTTTTATCCTGCAACATTCGATTTTAGCATCATGCGAGAGTGACGACTGTACGACACAGCTGCTCCTACCACCTTGAAAACAAAGGACGCTCTGAGATCAATTTCCTTGCGAAGAATCTACAAACAAAGATCCCTAATTTTGCAATAATTAATGTATTGGAAAGCACGGGCGAACTGATCTACCTGTTGGGACTCTTGCAGAAACAGTCAACCACGAAAATACAGAACCTAAAAAAACTCTTATCGACGATTAGCAGAGTTTCTGGGAGTCGAACCCAGCTTTCGCACATGCGTACAGTAACCGATATACCAGTCGAGGCCCTTACTGTTCTCGAACCAGGGGAACCTTATGTTCCACCCAATACGTCGACTTATAGGCATGTTTCGCCAGAGTCGGGCCCCCCATATTAACTCGGAGGCGGTTTCGGTCATTTGAATAAACGGGTAAGTTCCAGTCAGAGTGAAGACTCTGTGCACTGAAAAATCAGAAGAGGCGTTCTCGCGCAATCTCCGAGGTCCTGTTCCCCGAAGACTAGACCTAGTCGGCGGAGTAGAATAACAATTTCAAGATTTTTTGGCTTAGCTGAAAGGAGCATTGAGAGCTTTGCCCCACTACCACGTTACTACCTTGCTAACTACAAGGCGTCGGATTGATCTAGGAACAAATTGACTGAGACTTTGTTCACAGCTAGCCCGACGATAGCTCACCTTTACATACCCGTAGTTCCGGATTTTTTTATCACAGCACCCCTGGTAGGCCTGCACATTGCACAAAGTTCGAACGCTAGCATAGCAGCAAGGACCGCGTGTTCACCGATGTATTATGCAAATACTACGTAAACGAGACCGAAATCCCCAGAAACAGTGTAATCTGCGTGTCTATTCCGTCCATGATGACTGTTCTGGGCATAAGAATCCAAAATCAACGACACAGTACTAGTGTGACTTTATCCGCTCCCAGCGGAGTCCGGTCCGTGGTCCCCGGGAAGAACCTGTGGCGTCCCTTCCGAGTCCCGACCTTATTTCAGGAATATTTAATGCGGAGGAAGTTGCAATGACATCGATCCAATGAAAGCCTATCGTTTGTGACAGATTTGGAGCAGTACGAGTCGTGGGAGAAAAGATGATCTCGCTCGGACAGGAAGATGCGAGGCAAACGAGATGGAGACGAAATAGTCCAAACCAGATGACGAAGAAGTACC
>JAUEPT010000538.1:0-16947 GCA_030435635.1 Armillaria borealis | reverse complement strand
GACCCTTCTTCAGCGCTGAAGCGGCCATGAAGTGCACTGTCCACCCTTCGAAACAAAGATACAGTCTCCAGATGACATTCTATCGTCTACGGTGGCTCCCTCGCCTTTGCCGAGCAATAGATATGCTTCGTGTCCCCTAACAGACACTCCCGTCCGAGAGTAGTGATCAAAGATGGGAGTCTATTACGTCGGGCTGCCTCCACGAGGATTTAGAATTTCTCGTTATTCTCCATGACGAAACGACCACAACGGACACAGCTTGCAAGTTCGAAGTTTGGGTGTCAGATGGCCCAACAATCCCTCGAGTGAATGCTGCTGGACGACCCGGTACCTTTGATAGAATCTCCTGGCTACGAGTAAGCCAGGCCAGTGCAGATGGAATTTGCCTTGGAATGTGTCGCATTCGCTCGGGACGAGGAATTTGCGAGGAATATAAAGATATGGCGATCAAGTGCTCGTACTGCAGATAGTGCCATACTCTATCCCAACATGGTATTGGGTTTCTTGAAGGCAGTGAGTATGTCCGTTTAAAGTTTGCAATTTCCCGAGTGGTAGTAGAATTTACCCACAGGAAGTGATTCCAAGACGACCGTTTAAAACGTTCAGGCGGAGAGCTAAGTGGTTAAGTTAGACGATACATAATTAGTTCTAAGCTCCGCTACCTAAACCAATTACAGGGCCACTTTACCTTTAGGCGTGTACTGATTCGATTACGACGACAATATTCGACGTCTCGATGCAATGGACCTACAAAATCACGGAAAGCTCCCTGACGTGCTCAGTACTGGCATGGCTGTGGATGATCAGTTCCGGACAGCTAAGTTATGAGAAAATGACGGGCCACCCTAGGCGAGGTACATCGTATGCGCAGATGATGAGGTGGAGACCCAGTTAGTGCCCCCACGTCCGTCTCAATGTGCTGTGCATACTCTTTGAAGTATTATTTAGTATGAAATTGATCACGTAGACTACACTCTGTTGTCATTACTCGCCGGTTCTATCCCCTCACGACTAGGTTTTCCTGCAATAAACAGCTGGACCCTATGCCGCACCGTTGACCAGAGAGATGCTGCAGAGGTTTGTCGTTCTCTTCCTGAGATGATTCAATAAAACTAAAAGGTTTCGGGTCATCCTCCCCAAATGCACCCACACACCCAGCTTGGATAAACGCCTTGAAATCAGTGACTCGTGATTCTCCCATTTCAGAGTCTTCCAGCCGCTGTAGACAGCCGGGCCAGGAAGGGTGTTTGGGATGGAGGAGAGCGAGACGACGAAGGGTCTGGGTGTCATTGCACTGAATGAGCGCAGTGCAAGAAGTGAACAGATTGTCGGGCTCGTGCAAGTATTCGAGTGATTGCTGACGTACATGAACACCCAAATCTTCGGATCCCAGTCCGGTGATAATCAGGCGCAAAAATGTCTGTAGAGCGCCACCGTCGATCTGTGTGCGCAATTCTTCAAAGAGATCCGATACAAAAGAAGCCAATGTCTCGTTTGTGAAGGAAGTGTGCTGGAAAAAACAGGTACCTAGTTCACCGGTAGGACTAAGCCAGCTCCTCAAAGCGATTTTGACAGATTTAGTGGCCAGTTGCGGCGTGCACCAATCTTTCTGGAGGCATGGTGGGCGACAGGTTGTGGAATTTAGAACACGAAAGAACATCGTCAAGGCAAATGATTGTTCGAAGGGGGTTAAAGAATCGTCGAATTCGACCGAGGTGATCAACGTGTGTAGAAATTCCAGAACAGTGCCCCGATTATCGTTATCCTCGGGGGGGGATGCAAGATCCACGAGGTCACCTAGGCTTAGCAATATCGTGAAGAACAAACTTTCAAAATGAAAGAAGGAAGTGTCGGGTATGCCTCGCAAAGGGTGTGAGCCATCAAAGCTTCGCATAAGTCGTGAGTCGGCGGCCATGCTTCGCATAGAGCGTGAGCCAGCCATGCTCAAGAGAAGATGGAGTCGCGAATACTGATAGAATATTTCGTCTCTGTCATCTCGGCGGAACATGGTGGGCTCATAAAGCATGTGATAAAATATGTCCTCCGCGACATATATGTACAAAGACCTCTGAATCGCTACCCGAAGGGTCACTTCGCCATCGTCGGATTCGGAAGGGAATTTCATTCCGAAACTCTCGAGGGCATAGGTAATGGGAACATAGTCGGCCTTCCAATAGAACGATGGTATCTCAATGAACAGCATCTGCATCACCTCGATTTATCAGGACTGGAATCATGGTTTAAGACCCGCTTAAGAAGATGTGCCCATATTATAGGGTGTAAGCGAAGAGCTGGAAGGCCATCGTTCGAGGCCATCAGGTTGGACATGACCAGTTCCCGGATCTCCTCTTCACAACCCGGCTGAATACACAGAAGGTCTGCGTAGAGGGCAGGGGAGAAGCGGTCTCTGGCGGGTTGTGGCACATCAAAAATATCGGGAAAGCGTTTGAAGCGGAGGGTGGCTCGAACGAGACGGTCCACTTTACTTTCGTGCACAGATACATCTGGTTCGCGGAAAAGGCGTTCTAGGGCTTGCGTACATGCAAGAGGGATATCCGTATGGTCGACGCCGCGCTTGAAAGGATCCACAGACTTGAGCGGCAAAGCACTCGTGGATTCTATCACAATGCTCTCCACGCTGGAGTTCGACGACATGTTAATGAGCCAGACAAGTGCTTGCACATCTATTTCGTCGGCACTATCGTCGACAGTCGTACTCTCAGCCTCCCTTAGCGTGTGAGCAGTGGAAGATCCAGGAATTCGCCGCCGTATATAGGTGTAGAGAGGGAACACGTATTGTGACAGCGGAGTCTTGTAAGGGCATGAGGGATATACGATTGGAAGGAAGTTGGTGACAATATAGGCCGAAAATGATATGAAAGTGATTGCCCCAACAACACTGGCTATAGACACGCGCAAGGGGATGATAAAAACAACCAATCCCACAAGGAACACAGCGAGCGATGCACTCATTAGGACAGGAAAGAGTCCGATAATGAATCCCACACGCCATTTCTCCAGACCCATGTAACGGAATTGACGCACACGGCATCTGTCCCGAGGTGTTCCTGAAGGCACAGACAAGTACTGGTGTATCCACTGCTTTGTCAGAACAGCGAACAGTGCAGCAGTGAGACTCAGGGAGAGACTGATGAACCACAAGCCATTGACCCACAAGTCGGACGTCGAGGGACGAAATGCGAGGTCTGAATGGGGGACATCGTTTACGAGGGAACCGTTCGATGCCGAACGTTGGACATTTATGAGCTCGATTAAAAGTGAGGCGGTGACCTGGCCGTAGTCAACCTGGAGACTCTGTGATGTCTGAGCGACAAATGTCGTGACAACCGCTGAGAAAAGACCAGCCTTTTATTCTATCAATGAAAGCATTCGAAATTCCAGGACAATTGTACTCACAAAGACCAGGAGAACATCTAGACCGTCTCTCCACCCTTCCACCATCTCGCCATCAGATCCAGCACATTCTTCAAGGTATATTCTCCACACCCTGGCTGCTGACCCCAGCTCATCGTACTGCTTATCCTCTGCGAATTTCTTTTCGTAGTCAAACGGATCATTCCCTAAGCTCTTCGTGAGACGGACGTCCATGGAAGAGAAGAGTAGAGGCACCTTTGTTGATATACTCAGGACGTTCCATACCCATTGTCCTGCGCCTCGTCTTGCGTCGTCGACGCCGGGAATGGGGCGTCAAATTCTCGACCTGTGGATCATGATCCCCGGAGATGTGAGGAGTCCTTGAATGAGCTTCACCATCAGAGGCGTCAGACGCCAATGAATGGCTGTCGTTGCCATCGTCCTGGACGGTATGAGCAGATGGCATGGCTGTAGAGTGGAAGCCGCGTGTAAGGCGCCTTCCTGGGCGTCTACATTCCCTCTCCCACGGTCAGCAGCCAAGTCCTCATCAAAGTCAGCGTTTTGTTCGCAGAGGCCATGATGGTTTGATGACAGAACTTTGAGTAGAGTCTAGGCCCAACGGGTGAATTTCAACATTTTCGATCCCATCGGTGTCCTTCCTGTAATCGGGCAATCGGCTATAACAAGATTGGTAGTTCTTGTGTGACCTGACAGGATTATAATCATGATTGTGTGCGAATGTGAATATAACCTTCATACCGATATAAATGTATTGCAGCATAAGGTATACACACATCCGGTAGGTGTCAGTCTCCTTGAGATACACGAATGACCCTCGTTCACGATCCTCTAGTCTTTCACAGCACGCTATTCCCTTAACCGCCCTCAGCTTGGAGTCCCATGGCATGTCACGGAAAGCCCAACTATCAAGTACCCAGTCAGTATGAGCTTACTCAGGTATAAATATACGTACTCATTACACTGCCTAAACAGGTTCTGGCGAGCGTCTGTGGCTACAAATCTATCAAAGCAGTCGATGATGGCTTTGTCACGACAAGGTTATTGAGGATCAAAGTGGCTGCGTCGTCAAAATGCAGGAAGTACAACATCGGAAGGACTTTCGAGCTCTGTAGAGCTCAGAATCTTCTCGTATGTCAAAGAAACAAGACGCACCGATACAGGAGCAACACTTTCAGGATATCTCTGCCATGTGTTTGCAAAAAATAGGTGTCATGCTGATCCAATTGCAGGATCGTTGAAGGACCCTTCCTTCAGCGACTACACATGATCAGAATATGTCATAAGTGGAGGTAACATCGTATTATTTGAAGGAGCATCTACTCTTGACTAAGAAAAGACGGCAGACCACTGTTTGGTGGAATAGCTGAGAAGCCGAGGAGCATAGCTATCAAAATGTCTGTGGGTTGGTCATGCGTGTCCACGATATCGAATGCTTCACTGATGATGATAGCAGACCGGTCGTAGTACAGTAGCTGGGCCTTTCTCGGAGATATAAGCAGCCCAAGAGAGTGCGAACGGAGCATCGAGAGAATCTCCCTGGCTATTGAAGCGCACCGGATAGACATCCTCCGGCGATTGGCGACATCATTGGATTCCTCTTCATCATCGTCATCATCTGAGACGTTGTCCATTCTGTCGTCAGCATCTTCATCTGCTATGGATTGGATCATCAAAACTACGCACTCAACGCTAATCCGGCTACTTACCCTTTGGCAACGTACGATTTTGAGGGCCCTGCTTGATGTCCAACCATTCATCATGAGCGGCGAACTCTAGGAAATGCGAACGATCGTGTGACATTCGCTTCTCATCCGCAGATGTCAGCTCGAGTACTCGCTCGAGCATGCCATCGTATAGACGGCGAGGAGGCACTTCAAGTTCACCGGTGCCACTCGACGCCTGGAGGTACCCTTTGGCGGTAGCCTGAAACGTGTCGTCGCGTCTAATCACGTCGATCACCCCTCGTACATTCGCGTTTGTTCGCCAGTCTTCAGGAAGGCGAAGAAGGGTGGACATGAACGCGTCTGGGGGTACGAAAATGCGGCTTTCAAGTTCTGCTGCGAGGTGTGGATCGTAGGGAGCATGTTCAGAGTCTGTATTTAGTGAATGTCGTGTGGAGTTGCTTGATGAGGTGCTCGACTGGGAATCCATTTCGCGGTGGTGGTGGTGGTGGTAGGTTATTGAGTAGGTGTGGATTCGATTTCCTCCGTTCTCGGTAGCAACGGACAGACCACGTGGCTCAACGGTCCCGGCGACCTGTGCCGAATTCGACTTGAACTACTACTTACTACTACTAGTAACAGTCTGTAGCACGGTAAACACGTGCAAGTACCTTTCTTTTCCCCTCCATTCTCCTCCGCGAACTGATTTCACAATGGATATGTTCAATATGTTCAAAGCCTTCCTATATGAAAAAGTAGGTCTGGTAGCTAGGTTCGTAAACCAAATATACGGGAAGATAATAAGTAAGCGTCTGCTTATGTACCACAAACAGATAC
This sequence comes from Armillaria borealis, assembly GCA_030435635.1. Taxonomy (NCBI): domain Eukaryota; kingdom Fungi; phylum Basidiomycota; class Agaricomycetes; order Agaricales; family Physalacriaceae; genus Armillaria; species Armillaria borealis. The sequence goes on along the minus strand of JAUEPT010000538.1, from coordinate 11,053 downwards.
TTTGAGACTGATCTGCATGCCAGCGTTCGTCTATGGAAGCGAGGCGGGAGGCAACAGATACGCAGTTGGATCGGCCGGACAAGAAGCGATTGAGTAAGGAAGTTGCTAGAATACCTACCCACGCTTATTTTCCATTGTTCTCTGTAGGGTACATTCCAGGAGCGATTCGGATCCGCCAATTCTCAACGAACAAACGGACGTTTCCCAGGAGCCCACTTCATCGATTCACAGCGCCGCAGACAGGCGTGTAGACGGAAGTGACAGGGTGCTTCAGATGCACACAATCCTGTCTGTTCCAGTGGCTGATGTAGCGGAGACCACCATAAACCTTGACTCATTCGCGACACCGTGCCACTTTCGTTTGGTCGATTGTGCTGCCTTGATCGATTTAAACGAGCTGAAAATCATCGAATATCCAGAGATCTCATTTGATATCCCGACGGCGATCCACAGTTCACCACCTTCGTTTGCCGCTATCTCTTACCCTTGGCGCGACCTTCAGCTCCCTCCTGGTACCAGCACTCCCTCATTCTCCATCAACGGTGCTACCCATGCCGACCCTATCTCAATCGACGTCCTCCGCACCGCTTGCATTGCCGCCCGTAAGCTTTCCTCCTGCGCCTATCTCTGGCTGGACCGACTCTGCATTCTCCAAACGAGTAAGAGAGACAAAAACTGGCAGATACAGCGAATGTATCGCATCTATTCTGCATGTGATATCTGTCTCGTCTTGCCTGGCGGTTTGGTTAGGCTGGCTGGGCTGGCTGAGCCAACATCATGGGCCGATCGGGCCTGGACGCTCCAAGAGGCGGTTGCCCCAGGAAAAGGAAAGGTCAAGTGTTTGTTCAAATACACACATGCATCGTTTCAAGACTTTCTTGACGATGAATGTCCCGAAGGGGTCCAGTATGGTTTCAACCTTCGTGGTCTCTCGGAAGTCGTGGAAATTGTTATCGAAGTGGGACACTCGGCGGTCTGCGATATGTCGTCGTTATGCTTCAATCTGTGGTCCGGTATCGGCCAGTTCGAATTCGACAAGCCAGATATATGGGAGCAACGCGACAAGTTCCCAGTGAGAATCATAGATCCAGCAGCAACAGAGTTGCTGGATCTTCCGTTGGAAATGGAAAGGGGTAAACGTTCACCATTCAGCCTTTGGACATCAATGTACACTCGTACATCTTCACGCCCTGTGGACATGATTTTCAGCCTGATGGATTTAATAGGCCCGGGCATCAATTTAGACGTTTCTCAGTTCGAGCCGAATGATAGGGTGAAGGCGACAATCAAGCTAATACAAGAGCTGATGAGATTTCAGGGTGGGGTGGCTTATTGGCTGTATATCGCGCCTTGGATCAAGCCATCGCGGGAGATCTCTACGCTACCAGAGATGCCTGAGACGAGTGTGAGCGGACGCGCATATATCCAGACGGGCAAGGGCAAAGTTCTAGCCCTTGATGCGATCAGTGCTGATTCGGAATGGAATACGTGGGGTATGCCTTCACCAGCGCCGGTGGGCAAGATGACGGATTCTGGCTACTTTGTATTTTTCGCTAAGGCTGTCTTGGTTCAAGCTCAAGAGCATTCAGGCGGGGCGGCGAGAGAGCGGGAGAATATGATGAAGGCCTATGATAATCATGAGACATGGGCCATTGTTGTCGGGAGGATCAGGAACTGGAATCGCGATCCTAATACGTGGAAAATCGAGCCAAGGTCAAATGAAGAACCAACACCAGAAGGTGTACCAGTTTACGAACTGACGATGATGTTGGTGGAGAAACACAGATTTGGCCTCTATCATCGAGTAGGCATGGAGAGGGAAATTGATGAGCGTGTTACAGTTGACTGGGATTGGAAGTACAGGGAATTCAACGTTGGGGGGCCTGGTCGGGGGGAGCGAGTTAGATTTGGGGCATTCGCAGAAGGTCCCAAGTATTTGTAGACCGCTATACCTTTCTTGAAGATTTATAGATAAGCCATTATTATGCAGATACCGCATATTCTGCAAAGACGAGTTTAGGTTAGACGAAAATACGGTAATTCGCCAATATTGAACATAGATCCGCACGATTTGATGCATAAAAATTTACAAGGTAAATAAAACGTCCAATAAACCGTACCTAATAGTGTAGGGTATAGATATCGGGAACAAGTGCAGGAGTGTTGTGGTCGCTGTGGAATAGGACTCGGAAATGTCGGACCGAACATCCGGACAGCGATCAAGAGGCATTTTCCCTGCTTGCGACATGACTCTGTTCACCATCTACGCCTCCCCTCCTAGGAACTTCCCTCACTGAATGCGATTTTTATTTCCAACAATACTAACACTGTTTCTGCCATCAACACCACCAACGATGATCTGCTCCCAAAAATCAAGCATCACCCTGAAGAATTCCTGGGGTCTTCCCCTCCCTCGTTCAACGTTCAACAACGGTCTCAACTAGCCCCATCTTGGGTAAATCACCATTATTGAGGGCTCTGGAGGCGATGACACTAACAGTTTGATTAAACAGAAGGGCTTCATCAAACAGAAGTTCACTCTTCCTGCAAACTCACTGTTTCTGGCCCAAACACTGTTATCTTGGGAGCCGGAGAAGGTGTCGGAGAAGGTGGGAATGCTACGGCACTGGCAAAGGCGGCGTTGAATTACGGAGAGGAGGAAGTTGCCAAAGGTTGGCGAACAGGACAGTAGCCGGGTGTGAGAAACTGCAGAGGTTGACTCGTATCCAGTCATCACGCAACCACTTATGGTCTAGTCACTCAGAAGGTGAGAATCTTCTTAGTTTTGGCTTGAAGGTATATATTGAAAGCTGTTTACCCCGCAGTCAACCTTCACCTGACGTGCACCATAGCCGAATGTCGAGAATGTGAATGTCATTTTCGGACTTGTCCTACCTGGCTGGAGAGACGAGCCAGGTATGAACACGGCCGTTTCATGGGGTAAGTGGACAATTTAATCGGGCCGATGCCGAACTCAGAGGTTATCATTGTCTTGTCTACAACTTCCATGGCGTTACCACCTGAGCTCGTCTCCTGTATTCTCTTAGAACTCTGGGAGATTGGCTCTTCGGCTGATGAACACGTCCAAACTTTCACAAATTGCTCCCTTGTATCCAAACAATGGTCTGCCATCATCAACGGGGTTAATTCTACGCACCTGGTCATCCCTTTCTCCTATAATGGAGGTTTCCTGTGTACCGTCTCGTCGATATTCACAATACCCAAACTATTGCTCTGCCGCACCATAACATTCAAGGCCGATTACATGATTGTGCCAGATTCCCTTCGATATTCGGGATGCGGTCCCTCCATCACAGCTAACAGAGGGATAGAATCGGTGCTTCGAAGGCTATTCCACTGCAATAATACGCCCCCAGATGGGATTCATATCTACGTAGACTATCTCGACGATCCTCAGGTCCACATTCCCCGCTTTTGGATTCCTCTGCAGACGACACGGCTGACTATTGTGTACCACCGCCGGCGATGGGTATCCTCCAGGTTCCGAAGCAAATGGCCGTTCCATTGTCATTGTGACCAACCCATCGTTGCCCGACGAGTCAGCCGGCTCTGCATCGTGGGATGCACAGCCGTGATAGTGACACGACTCTTAGCCCCTCTCATCGAATGGAAGTGTCTAGTTTCGCTGACCACAGATACAGAGGTTGATATTCCGGTCCCCTCCCTCACGTGGGCGACGTATGATTATCCAAAGCAGGATGTAGGGCTGGGATTCTTGTCTCGTGTCATGTTCGGTGAACAGGGGCCCTGGTCGTCTTTGATTGGAAAGTCGCATCGTATGTCATCGTATATCCAAGTCTTTTGCAATCAGCTCTAACTAATCAGCTTGTTACTATCGGCACGAGCGGTATATTCCCATGTTTGAACAGGTCATTCCTCTGGGGTCTGTGGGGTATATTGATCCCTACTCGAAGAAATTTGTCATATTGTTCAATGCCATTGATCCGGCGTCTTCGACGGAACCAAGAATTTACCGCATATCCTCTATCCTCAATACGCGCGGGACAAAACTGGTCACTCCCTCTGTATGGGGCGTCCTGTGCAAGATTGGAGCTTGGATCAAGGGAAGATCGTGCATGTTTCTTTGTTGCAAATATCTATTTGTACCTGAGAGAAACGGAGTATAGTATTCCCCTGCCATTCGACACAGAACAGGTACTCTATCTTTGGCTCGGGCATGCAATTTCCCGGGAACTTGTAAGAAATAAATTGGAGAGCTGGTTGCGTACGCACCGACAAGCCATTACGGATGTGCTCAGAGAACATCATCCTTATATCCGAAAGCGCCTGGCACTCGGTGAGGGGATTTTCATAGGTTACGGTATACGAACTGAACGGACTGACATGTGGCTATGTTTCAGTTACATCCACGGTAGACTCCTCGCAATATGTTTGGTGTCCTTCTTGGGTGGCCGCGCAATTGCCCTGGCATTTTTCCACATACTGTAAATATGTTACTCAATCGATCTCCTGGCTACATCAATACTAACACTGGTACAGTTCTATTTTGAAGTCGACCCTCAGGCTTCGCGTAATCCTGGAAAACCTTGGGGGAAAATCAAGCCTCCTATATGCTATACTCATCCGACCCATCCCTTTTTTGTCTCCTGGGACCACATCTCCACCGTGGGACAGTCGCCGATGACTGTACATATTCGTTGCCATTTTATCTCGTAGTTTGGGGCTGTGTTTGTATATATTCCGATGGACAAATCCACCTCAGATGCGCGAGATGCTTCTAGTCAGCAGATCTTGACCACAAACCACCTGTTGTTCCAATTAATGCACTACTTTGCTATCGCTTCCACTACGTATCCAACGATCAATGGTTATCCAGAGACGGTCAGTCCAAGGGTCACCACGATCTTCTGTTCATCCTTTTCTAGTGAAAGCTTGGTCCCTTTCAAATCGTCACCCCGCAATCGGACTTGCTCAGGTATGACAGCTGATATTGCAAAGAGGACCCTTCTGTCGAGTGTCGAGAAAGGAATACGACGAGTATGGCGATGGTGCTCATCCACGACGTTTACCGATTCGCAAACAACAATAGAAGATCTGTCGTAATAAAGATGCTGCGCCATCAAAAACATCCCGACACAGCGGGCATGAAATTCGGTGCTTGAGAGGATCTGCAAGGCATGCTGCGCACAGCGGAGACGGACTTTTAACCAGTGCTCAGCAGACTTACCCTTCACGTCCTCCCGCGGCGTTTGTTTCGTCTTTGACAGTTCAGGCTCCGCTTTCTTTCGTGCTTCGCATATGCTGAGCAAGCGTACTTGATGGGACCGTTGTATCCACTGTCTCCTTCTGATGGCCGCTTCTGACCACCGTGTACTCCGCCAGTATGTGCGGTAGTTGTTGGATGAATAATCAGAGAAAAAATACAAGGATGATCTTCACCTTCTGGTGCAAGAACACGGTATCTGACGTGTCGTGTGTTATCCAACCCTTGCACACGAACGACACACTCTGGCAGTGGATACACCTATCGTCTTGAGAGCCTCAATGGCTCTTTCAAACAGATCGCTGTGCACTTGACGCGGATTTGTACCAATACATGTATTGCTATATTCCCCTGCAAGAATTGCGAAAGAAGCATCACTCTTAGTGACGTCAATCTGAGAACGTAGTACCATGCGAGTGGAGATTCGTCACGAAGAAGGTGCCGACGGGTAGAAGAACGCGGTCTTCGAGGTGTGCTGCCATGTATGGATCATAAATAATCTGGCCTTTCGACGTACTACTCGCAGAGCAGTCGTTCAAAGAGGCGTATGTTTGCGACTGTCGACATCGAGGACCCACATAGGGAATAGAATTTGAAGAAATTAGTTTTTAGACACTAAAGATCCCTCTGTCGAGAAACCTGGGCTTTACTAGTGTGGAATCGAGAAAAATACAGCTATGGTGACTCACACCGCAAATGGGAAAATTTCAGCTATACTGAAATTATCACGTGACTACAGAAACTTGACCGGAAACTAGTCCCGAAACTGGAAAAATGGCAGGCAAGGTCAGTTTCAGGTCGAGTTTCAGGTCAAGTTTCATAATTTTCCGGTGCACCCGAAATTCTTCTATTTGCGGTGTGACTAGTACTGTTGGCTGCAGTGTTGGGCAGCAGGCTTGTTCAATTTTGTCGATCTCCAGCACGTGATCGTGGAATCACATCTAAATTTGGGTCCGATGGAACATCCTTTTCCCGCCGCTCCTACCAAAGCGATAGTATCAAATCCCGCGGTTTTAGCTTATAGGGGTCGCAATCCTTTCATTCCTTCTTAGTCCCTTTATAATATTCCCATAGGATACTGGCAGAATCGAAGTTCGGCCAGTGCGAAAGCCGACATGACGGCAAGTTCGTTAACTTCTATCCAAGTTCTATCTCCAACACTGACTTCGACTCGGAGGCGTCTTCCTTGCTATGGAAGGTAGGCTCTCACCATCCCCATGTCCTCGTTATGGTGCAATTCACAACCTGAAATATCGATTAATCGAGTTCTTTGCTAGGCCGTATCTCATCGGGGCCCGACATACTTTTTACTGGCGCAGACTCGAGCTTTCAGTGACGTCTCTTTGCGCTGTCCACATCCAGGTACTACGTCCTGTCTGATGAGCATCAACGGCGGTTCCGTGTTGCGGCTGAATCGATCCATGATTCTTTCATTTCTGGGAAATGGATCTCATCTTTACATTCAGTTTTACCACTTGATTGATTCGCTCTCATACCCATGCATGTTCCTCTTGACAGATCTGCTATATACCTTAGCAACTGGGACAGCCATACTCTATATAGGTCCTTTGCGGCTGTACCTTGGCTAGTTCATATCGCGGTCAAAGTGCCTCCAAATCGGAGTGTAGACTGTTTCGGCGCTGCACTACTACGCATTGGTGATGTTCATCAGCTTGGCTAAGTTGGCTTAGCCTCCCGATAGTGCTGAAACTTGGTCACGAGGGAGCTCCATGCGTTCCCGCTGCCTTCTGCCTGCCTGCCTTGCCTGCCCACTGCCTTTAAGAAGCTAACTCTGTCGTTGGCTCAACTAATATCTCAAACTTCTACAATGTGGCGTGAGTTAACTGTGAGTGGTCTCTTCCAGTCAGATATAATGCTGAAGTGGCGTTCGTGTGCCATGGACCTATTGTCTTTTGAAGGAGAAGCTGAGTTGGACGAGCATACCGCGGCTCTGGTGCTCATGGACGTCGCACTCATTCGGCGTGGCGTCTTCCTGGGCCGCCTTAATATTCCGTAAACATCAAAGTCGATTTCTGAATAGACCGTTTAACCGTATGCCTCGACATACGACTCATCGTTCACACACCCTACTAAAGTCCGCATCCATGACTCTTAATATCCCCAGGCTTTGTTTTTTCATGCGTAAGTGGCCACTAATTATAAGTCCAGGTTGCTTCGAATTCTTCGGCGTTTGGCTCCACGCTTGACGTGGGTGGAGCCTGCTTTCCTGGCGCAGGAGATGAGACCGAACTGAGATCTTTGCGCGCCGGGAGAAACAGAAAGTCTCTCGACCGACTTCTGTAGCACCTCCGGCCAATGGAAACCAAGAGACATGGCGCTTTGCTGGTCTCGTTTTGGTCCGGTACCTGCTATGGTATGTCGTATTTTTCAACCAAATTTTCTGAGTAAGTCAAGTCTCAAGTCAGTCTCAGGAATGGCTCGCTGACCTGTATTGTTGAAGGCGAAAGCAACAGTCTCTCACCACATTAATGCCTCATGGCCGACACTGCCGCACACTGGCTCGCTTCTTGTTAGCGAGAAGGGGAGTCTTCTGGAGACACAGAAGCTTTTTCACTTTCTCTGTAGAGGCTCTGAAACGCTGTCTTTCCTTCAGACTTTTCGGAGAGGCGGGGCCCGGACGGCACGCAGTAAAGGCGCGTGGAGGCGCAGCTCAGGCGCACCAAGGCGGCCTATCTAATCCCGCCGAGCCCCGGTCTTCCGGTGTTGATTCCCTTCCATTCATTGTATTTCTTTCCGGAATAGAGACAGTTTGAATAAATCATCATATTCTGGGACGTTGTAGTGGAGAATAGAAGATTTTGACCCAATTTGGATGGACAATTTTCGGGGAACTGGCCGAAAAAGGAGCGCAGAAACATCGGGGCCTTGTTATTACGGCTCTGCCACTGACGTCCACCATGCTTGCTGCCATCGCCTATTAAATTTGACGGGGAGGTCCGGGCCCTTATTTGCCTTCATTCCCTCTTGCCGACCGACTTGAAAACGACAGAGCAATTGAATTGTTCTGTCCTACTGTCTCTACTTTTTTCTTTTTCTTCTTCTTTCCTTTACGACAATACTCGCAGTCCTGGATCAGATCGGTTCGAGACCTTACTTGATGGAAAATGTGTCGCACCGAGCCTGGGGTCGTCCTTCTGTCTCACAGATCCAGGATTCACCTTCCAAGACAACTCACTCGAGACTCATGAAGCAACTACGACGAGAGCCAGCGAGGCAGCAGGCAATGGGCACGGAGTACGTTGTGTTTTTCCCTGTATTACGTCTATTCATTGACAACGGCGATATAGATCTACATACATACCACTGGACGTAACAATTGGTGTCACTCCCGTCGCAGTGGCTCACCTTTCGTCTTTCACGAGCACTGTTTTGGCTACGAGGAAACCGTATTGCATGATGAAGCAACGTCCAGAGGCTCTGACTCCGACTTGGCAAGAGTGCAACGTGCTCGGGAGGCAGGTGACGACGCCGACAAGGTATACCGATTTGTCTTGTTGGCGTACTGTACATTAACTTGGTCGCAGTGAACCCACGTGGATTAGCATCACCATATTACCGACGCCGACGACGACTGACACCACGAGCGACGTGACGTCGACTACGACTACTTCATCGGATGCTTCGGTGACTGATACGAGCAGCACGTCGTCCGAGTCGTCATCAACATCCATTGCTTCGTACGCCGTCTATTTTATTCGCACGCTTGTACTTACCCTTAGATAGGTCGTCGTCGACGATTCCTTCCACAACGTCGGACCTGACTTCATCTTATACGACTTCCAGCGAGTTCCCTTCTGAGACCTCCTTCTCTACTTCATCTCCATCAACATCCACTCCGTCCTTGCCAACGTCAAGCACATATACCATTTCTTCGTCACCCACCTCGTATTCGTGGGCCTCGCCATCGACTTACTGGCCAAACCCAACGACATCATGGTATACTGTTGTGAGCACATCTTGGGTCACTGAATCCGAGATTGTCACGCAATTTTCGGGTACCACTGCTTCTCTCACCAGCGCTACTCCCTTGCAGTCATTTGTCTCAACCACAACCATTACTTCTGCGGGTCTACTCAGTACCGACGGTCCAGATGGAGGAAATAGCCTCTCGCGCAATACAGGCGCCGTTATTGGTGTTGCTGTGTCTGCCGCGGTCGTCGTGGTCCTTATAGCAATCGGAGTATTCTTCGCGTGTCGTAGATACCGGCGGTCAGCTTCAGAGCCATCGACTGAGCAACCCCAGTTTGTGCCATCATGGCGGCCCCCGCTTGCGGGTGACGACGATAGCAGCCTTGGTGCCACTATTACGGCAACGAGCACGGTTGGGCATCGGGTATCCTCTGGCCAGATCCCTTACATTGATCCGCGAGAGATGGGTCGTTCACCACCCTCGTCAGAAGGGTTGGCGCCGTCCTCGCACGGCCATTCCTCCATGGAATCTTCGAGCCATGCACTTCTCACGCGATCGAGGTCGTCCTCAGTAGGAAAGCACATGCGGGCGGAAGAAGCACCCCCATCTGAGGAGGAAGAATTTCTCAACCGATTACGTACGAGGAGGTCTGCTCAAGTATCAGAACTCGTCATACCCCCAGTTCCAAGGATACCTTCAACAATTCAGTTACCCCCGACTTCGCCGATTTCTCCAGCATCTTCCACTTATCCCAGTTCGTTGCTCAACCCACCACCACTTCCCCTCGAACCCCCTGCACCGGCTTATGCTGTTCAGAGCTCTTCGTCGTGGCCTCCGCCACCGATGCAGGTTCCTGCGTTTGGTATGCACGCGCCTGAAGGTCTGCTTCATCCGTTAGTCGGCCTCGAGCAAACGGAGAGTGTCACGAGTTTCAGAGACCACATGGATTATTCAAGACCAATCCTACCGAAGAGGGTAGATAGAGGCGAAGAGGAATCAATATGAATGATACTTTCTTGCTTTCTTACCGCTCGCTTTTTATCACTACTTAACCGTATACCCTTTCACACACATGCACACGCACTCACACAGTCACGCCCGCAATCGCATTTTAGTACATAGCAATATCATAGGTAATTTTTAGTCCGTTTCCAGGGCTTGTGTATTTCTATAAGGATGTCCCTCTTTTACGTCGAAGATCAGCAGTATATTTTATATTATGACTTTGGTAACTGCATGTAAATACAATACAATGGAGATAACATTTGGAATAAATGATACAGAAATGTCATGCATTAGTCTTCTTGGCGCCTACAAGAAGATAGGCTGGAAGTAAAGCTTCAGTCCTTCCGCAGCATTCAGACGCGCCCCAACCACCCCATCAGGTCGAACCACCACTACAAGACTAGTACCCTCCTCGATGTTATAGTGCTGTAAGCATACCCCTCCTCGTCCCTCAGCATATCACCCTCCGCTTTAACCGCAGAGTTCTTCGGCAGAATGATGATAGGCTTCACCAGGGCCGATGAATATGATTTCAACGTATCCAGAACCCCCACATGCACCTTCACATCATCCGAAAACACAAGCACCGTATGGTGCGCAGGCCCAAAGCTGTCAAACAGCGCAACCTTACCCCCGTCGGCCCCCACCAACCCCGGCCTCAGGGGCCCTGTCTCCACCCTGACGCGTCCATCGAGGCCAGACCTATACGGATCCACCGCCTCATCCCCCGGGTTCGTCTCGTCGACGACGATCGGGCTCCCGCGATACGTGACGCCGAACTGGCGCAGGATGTACCCCCGGAACCACCCTGTGTGTGTTGTCGTCGGCGCGTGTGAAGGTCTTGTTGAAAAGCTCGGTGTGCATTCGAGCAT
>JAUEPT010000537.1:0-16971 GCA_030435635.1 Armillaria borealis | reverse complement strand
ATCAGTAAACCTCAGTTGCGAAGCACTGGCAATAATATCAGATAGAATTACATATATATGGCGTAGGACATGCATTGTAATTATCAGCATTGACAACTTGTTCGGCAGCAAGAAGGTTCTGGTCGTTCGTACAGCCATAGATGACGTCGAGGGTATCGGAGATCAAACGGGTGAGCTAAAGAACAAGAACCGTGAGCCCGCTTATCAGTGCACCTTTAAGTACCTCATGGAGGACGGTCCCGCCTCGAACATTGTGGGACCTCACCGTAGTAAAGCTCCCACCGCAAAGATCGGTCTGGGGAACCTCATTGAAAGATGTCACAGAACTAAATCTACAAATCCTCAGAACTCACTGGTCAGTTTTAACACGCGAACGGTACAAAACGTACATCCTGAAGAGGTAGGGTCGCATAGACGACAACACCAGGGCTACAAAAACCATATCGATCCCTGCAGTCCAGTCTGTGGGTCTTTTTTGAGAAGTTGAATAGGATGATCGGTGGAAATGACGTAGTCACGTACTTCCTGCTGTTCGATGCTTCGTTTGCAACGTTATCAAACACTGTGCAAACCGCGCTTGTAGGCGTAGAACCATAGTAAGCGGTGTAGAGAGTTACTACCGTTGGCGGAAATATAAGCAGACGCTATAGAAGCCAAGGCTTTCCCTTCGGTATAACTACAACGTATTTTAGACGAGTTCACGCAAGATACGAGTCGTGAAAAATTACCAACCTTGCGTCGATAAAGCTCTTTTTGGCATTATCAGTGCAAACGTCAACTGCACGCTTATCCACGACGGGGAGATACCGCTTCACCAAGTCTCCATAGATGTTCACAACGACAGAGCTGGAAGATACCGAAGCCTGATGAAAGCTTGCACCATTGGTGAGTGTAGCCTCCGGATTGATCATCTGGAACGATGTAACAGGTGAAAACGTGAATGCACCAGGCAAAGTCAAAGAGTGCGGATATTTCAACGATCATATAATATTAGAATCAGTAGATATCGATTGATTGGGCGTATACTACTTACAGTTATGGTCAGCAGTAACCGACTGTCCGGGAGATATGAATGCGAATGCAGAATCATCAATATCTTCCAAAGAAATTGCAACTAAGTGAATCGGTCGCCCGGGAGAAATCAGATCGCGGAAAGCTACCTTTATCCTAGTGTCCGTACCTCCTTTGTCACAGTGAAAGAGCGTGTCGGAAGAATGTCCTCCAAGATCGTTCCGTACTTCAAGATCTAGCTGGTGTTGGAAACAGTCGCTGTAAACTTGAGATCGTCGATACTGGCAGCTGGTCTAGACAGAGAGACGTTGATATAGGGTCTCTCTCTCGAGGACTGGCGAAGCCGTATAGGGCGAGGCTGAGGGTGATCAACGAAGTGAGCATGCTATGAAGTCGAGAGAATACCTGACTGGCGAGCGAGGTAGTGCTCCTCTTGTTTATGCACACTTTGATATCGTTATTAGTGACAAAGGCACGCCTGACCTCAGTAGGGGCCTCTGTAAGAGAAAAAACTACAAAGATATAGGAAAACGTTAATTACAGCACAAGGACACTCAATCTCGGGAGCTACCTTTCAGGAACTACCCACACGAACCTGCACCGTATCACGAGAATACCAAATACTCACAAGTACAAAGAGCAGGATGGAAAACCGATACTTGATTCCTCCGAGTACTGTTCAATTTCGACCGTAGCTTCATGGGGTGTTACGCGTTATGCTTTATGGCAAAATTGTCATAGCTTCACCGAAATATGATGGAAAATTACCATATATAGTGTCTCCGGCGCCAGCCGGCCACCAAATTTTACCAAATTGGGCCGATACTACCTCTCAGAAGGGCTTGTTACGCGTTACGAATTACCGGGAGCTTCACTTCACAGGGTCCCGTTATGCGTTACGTGTATTAACGGTCGAAATCGAACAGTATGCTGGACATCAAGCGATATCGGTCCACGTTCAGATACAGCAACAAGGCGAGAAATCTGGGACATGATGATTGGAAAAGCGCGGCGTGAGCACAGCTGAGGTGTTTGGCGGCCTGGGTCCAGAGTGTGAGCTCAAAAGAGGCTTGAACGGTCACAGAAAATTAAAGAGTAAAATTGAATGAGATTATAAGTATTGTGTAGTACGCCGTTGAGGATGAGTATGTTCAAGGTGAAGAGACTCACAATTCACGAGTCTCGGACCCAGGTCCGGCGGCCGCTCGCGATGGCAAACTTCAAAAGACCTTGAGAACGTACTTTATATTCAGATGCGGGGAATCGAACCCAGAGCTGCCGCGAAAGATGAAGCACATTTGCAAATGAAAGGCGGCAATGTTAGTCGTTACACCATATCCGATCAACAAGAATGTGAGTTCCCTTATTTCAGAATGACACGCAGAATTTATCTGCCGACATCGCGGCTCCAAGAAGGTGGGGGGTGCCTCCTGTAGAGAACAAAACCTGATATGTGTAACGAGAGAGGAGTTCCACGAGAGCAGTTCTTCCTCTTTCACAGTGTAGTGGTATCGCATTAGTGTTTACGATTTAGTGCAAGAGCGAAGGGTACCTCCTCCTCAAGCGCAGAGAAGGATGGAGTAAAGAGTTGTTGGCAATCGGATTCGCAAAAGCGCGGGAACTTGACGTGTGTAGTATGTACCATCAGTCACAATAACGACACTCTTCCTTCCACGGGTGATGAGTTCGTTTCTCGAACGCGAAGGCAAGGGTAGATGGAAAATGGAGAGCGCAGCGTGGTATGTTGGCATGGAGTCATGAACCGGCAACCATGCCCGGAGAGAAGGGAGGTGGGAGAGGGCGGCGGGTGAATTTTGAGGACAGAAGGGAAAGGGGTGGTAGTACTAGCTCGCGCATTCTCCGTGGCCATGGAGAGGGTTGGCGGAGTAAAGTTTAAACTGAGTAGCAAGAGAGAGGATCGGCCAATGAAGTGCAGCCCTCGCTGTCTTCTTTCACATAAGATCTGTGAACCTGATTTACAAGACCATCGCATGCCCTCCTGAAGTGACAACAAAGTTGAGTCGAGCGCGCCCCGCGGTTGTAGTGAACAAAAGAACTTTCCAGATTCAGATTTAGGTGAACACTTTACTTAATACTGAAAACTCAACTGTTAAACAAAGCATGATCGCCGGCGCAAGGGCAAACTTGAAAGCTTTACCAAAAACTAGATAGATGCCGAATTATTCGGATACGGGGAATCGAACCCCAGACTGTCGCGAAAGAACTTAGTCCGCGTCCTAAAAGACAGGTGACCATGATAGCTATTACACCATATCCGATAACACAAAATATTCCAGCACTGAGCAAGCATATCTCAAGAAGCGAAAGCGCGCACTGTACTGGATTGCGACAGCGGCCAGAGAGGTCACTCCAATCCGTCCGCCTCTCTATTCGTAGTACGAATCGGTGCCCTCCCTCATAAGTAAAGGGCTCCCAGTGAAAAGGAAAAGAGAGCAGAGGGGGTGGGTGGGTGGGTTGATGGAGTGACGCTGGGGAGGGAATGAGCCCCCCTCATTCGAATCCGCAAGGCCGATCTTCGTGGAGGTATGATACCTGTGCCTGGATCGGACGCGTTAAAGAAAGAGATTAATGTATTGTTTGGTTTGGGGCGAGAGAGGTAGAAGAGAAAGAACGGGACTTTGAAGTTCCATTTCCTCCTCCTGGGCCGGGGTTCGGATAGTCGGGCGCCTTGGCCATGTACCCCAAGTGCAGCATGCGACATTATGCGGGGAAGATGGAAGCAGGGTGGAGTAAGTCTCGCGCTACTTGGTCTTCCCAGAGCAGAGGCGTTGGTAAGAGCAGGTAACGGGAGGGTGTGCAAAAAGGATGGTAGTTCTCTACGTGACAGCGCGCTACAATCCGGCCATTGAACTTGAAGAGACGTGGAGGTCGAATGGCGTTGCGAGACATGCATGCTAGCGCTAGGGTTTCGTGATGAGCTTTTTCACGGGCAAGCAAATAGAAATTTGGTAGGGCAAAGAGTGCTCGATGGACGTGCGTGTTGGTGTGCGAGTGGGAGATGGCTCTGGGATCAAGGATTCTGTGATGTTCGGAAAGATGACGCCACAGATGCTTAACATGTCGAAAACAGAAGGGTTGTGCGTAGCTGGTCAGTAGACTGTGAACATCAAATCAGGCAAGAGACGCAAGCGTCACACCTTTACATCTACTCTGCGCTACAACTCGGTCGCATCCCAAAACGCAAGCGGGGAGTCTGTTCAATGGCAATGGGAGCTGTTCCTCCAGCGCCAGCTCTCCGAGGCACCTTCCATTGTGGGAGAGTATCACGCTGGCGTGCGACGGTAGGGATATGACGCGGGCTCGATACTGCAGTACGTGCCAAAGATGACTACAGTGCCAGACTTGTCTGAGGGCGCGAAGAACGACGAAGCAGAGTGCCGAGATGGGCTGGTAGTGAGACGCGCGCGCAAAGGGATGACGGTACAGGGCGGACGGGAAAAGTACATGTCGGTGGTCGGTGGTCGTTGACGCGTAAAAGGAAAGTCGGACAAATTCAGGGCCAAAGTGGCGGCGCCGGACAAATAGTGGCCCTATCTGGGGCCCCGCTTGCTTTTCTCCCTGATGGCCTCTCTCTTCCGCGCGTACAAGTCTGTCCTTCACCATCTCTCTACAGCTGCCTACTAAGCCAATGACAGTGCGCTCCTCATCCGTCGGCCGATGCTCGCCCAATGCGGCACCGCAGCCCTCCTCTTTGGCACCGGCGACATCATCGAGAAGAAAGGTCTCAGACGACATGACGTGCGTAGCCTTTTGCCAGCCCTTCCCTCCCTCCTAACAAACACACAGTTCACTCGCACGGTCCGGCTCACATTCTACGGTGGCACGCTATTTGGCCCAGTGATGACATGGTGGTACCAGTTCCTCAACTGCATCCAGTTCGCTTGTCCCACCCGCGCTATCGTCTACCACGTCTAACTCGGCCAGGCCGTGTTCACCCCTTTTGCTGTCGGGGCGTTCTTCACGTGTATGTCCGTGCTGGAGGGCGTCCCACAGGAAGCGTACCCCGCGTATCCAAGCTGCATACGTCCCGACCATCCTCCGCAATTGGGGCGTCTTCATACCCACTCAGGTCCACATCATATGCGCTTCGTGGTGGTTAGTGTTGTTAGTTTGTTCTGGAGTGAGTGCAATCTCTTCTTCGTCGACCACTGCTGACATAGACACGTCAAGTACCTCAGTACGGGGAATGCACGCCAAGCCAAGTCGGAGCAGGAGGAGAAGGAACATGAAAAGGTGCCCATGAAGGAGGTGTAGCTATATGTCCCTTTTACATTGATGCTGACGCGCACTCATATCTCTTGCAGGGGTTGGACTCACGCATTGATATCAAGCTACCTGCTAGAAACGTCTCTATACCCTCTATTATTTACTGTACTTTCAACGACCGTAAGGGTTTCTGCCTCCACTCAAAGTAGTGCAATGACGAAAGCTTCCCTCCTTTTCTCCTCCCTGGTACCTCCACCCATTCAACAGGTGACCTGCTCCACCATCCTTACCGGAACCACGCATCCTTGAGTCCGACTACGCCTCCAGATCTAGGGTATCGTACGCTATTATTCCCCCCTCGTGAATTAGAGTGATGTGCGTGTAGACACTGGCTATCTATGCTATCTGTTACACCATACACGATCCGGTCCAACTTCCCGCTGAATTGGCTGCACCCGTTGAATTATGTCAGTACGTAACTTGATAATATCGAGCGGCTATCACTGAACTAAAGTGATTTACTGGATGAACCGATAGGAAAGAGGTGTGGAATTGCCGTCTTGGAGGATATGCTTGCTCATGCTAGCGGGGAGACAACGACGGCAACGAATACACCCCACGTCGCTACGGTACTACTTGTGCAGTAACCACCGCCGGTCAAGGATAATGCAGCCTGCCAGCAATTCTATTGCCTTAATACGTTATGCTCACTATATATCTGCATTATGCCACAGAACCTTCTCGCAAGTCGGTATATTTTACTGAATTGCATCAAGAGACGCTGAGAATTTGGATCAACAATCCCTCCGTAATTCTCAGCGCTCGCATTGACAAAGGATTCGATGAATGGTTGTACTGAGTGCCACTGCTCGGACTTTTGATTTTGGGAATCCATCCATGGCCAGGCCTTGGGCGAACTTTAAAAGTCAATCTTTATCCAGGCTTACCACAGAGTACGTATTCAGGGTGGTACAATCCGATTGAGGGCTGACTCGGGCCAGAGAAAGGAACATATCCCAAACCTCCGAACCTCCGTCTAGAACATACACTAGCATCACGTTTTTAAATCGCGCCTGCATTCCTAGTAGCTCAGACGTGGCTGGATAGCCAATTGAAACAAACAGGCGCCCAGTGATGTCAATAGTGTAAGTTTCCGAGCGTTGTCACGGCATGCTCGAGTTTGACTTGAGTAAGAAATACTAAATATAACGTCTACCGGAAACTATCTATGGAATACTCTTTAGTCGCAAGCGCTGTGGCAAGCGCCGCCCGCATGTCCAATGTAAAGGCCTCTTACGAGGAGCCTGACATGGTATGGGTCGACCAATGGGTGAAGGATGAGCTGCAGCGTGTCACGGCAAAATTTATCGAAGCTGAAGCAATTATTAGCAACAGTTCTATAGTCCTCATTCAATCCTTACTTCGCGGAAGGAACTTATGGTCACCAGACTTGTTACTTCATTGGGCCCCTCCAACCGTATTTAAACTTTGGGTTCCTCGTCGCAAATTATACAGCAACCATAACATGGATGATCTCAAAATCCGCAGCCTCAATGAGGTCGAAACTCATTCTTCAATCCGCTCAAAACTGCCTAACGTTGACAAGAGATATTGGCAACAACTTTCAGTGGAGAAGATTACCCAAAAGGACATCGACTCTGCCAGGAAGGTTGCAAAGGCTCTTCACGGATTCAAAGGTGAGTGTCGATCTGTCGTATGATACTGTGACTAAATACACGCCTAGCGGCCGGTGATAAGGACATAGGAGACCAAGTCATTCTTGACGCAGAAATGCGCCAGCTTGCGGTAGAGAGTGTTTGTAAGCAGCATCCATAATCTCATGTTTTTTTAAGTTGCTGACATTTTGACGCATAGATTCTAATGCTCTCTATGTTACTCCTTCTACTGTCGATATTCGAAAGAAACTCACGGAGCTGGAGGATAAGGTACTAAACATGGAAAACAAGCTCCGTAGAGACCACTGGCAGGATGGCGACACGGGTCGTGAAGTTCGCGAAAAGATGGCGCAAGCTCAGGCCGCTGCTGATAAAGCGCAAGCCACCGCCGATAATGTCCATATTATATATCTCAATAACCACCTTCCACACCCATACGAATTTCTCCCGCTTAAGAAAATGGTACGCCTTTTTGTTCTCGCTTTGGTTTGGTTTTTGAACTCTTAGTATGACACCTTCATCAAAAAGACCTCGGGTTCTGGCTATAACTTGGCCCTGGAAGTTTGTACCAGGGATGTCCAAGTCAATAAGGACAAGTTACCCAAAGTGTCCGACTCGGACCCGCCTAACGTCGGTTCCCTTCCGTCCTTCAATGGTCAAATTGGGACGTATTCACACTTGGAAATACTCAAGATGATCATATTTTATAACGACAATTTTGGTATAACTTGGTCTGATTCATTGTCGGAGAGGATTGACAAGTTTCGATCCTTTTTGTCGGATTTCAGGAAACAGTGAGAGGGGATGATGAGGTAGTCTGTGCGTCGCTTAGGTCTACTCTGTGAAATAAATGTGACTCCGACCTGTGAACTATTCTCTGTGGGCTTGGGTTTCGAGGGAGTATTACTGCAATATTGTGCAAGCACGCATGATCAGTTTAGCTACACGGACGACAGCCCTTTACTCTCTCTTGTTGGAACCCTTGATGAGGGAGGCACCGGCTTTTTGATGCGTGGTGGACGCGCGTGCGGAATAGAACTCCATGAGTCCATGCCTCCTGGAATCAAATTTCTCTCTTTCCTCCGAAGAACAGCGGCTCGAAACCACAGATTCTCTACCTAGGCCTACATGATCAAACGTGAATGTGGAAATCGCCTGTCTGTGCACCGGTCTCTTGCTCGTTCATCGTGCGGTATAGCAACATGGAAGTAACGGTGTCTCGTCGTTGTGCTGAGAGACTGGCTGCCGGAAAAGGAGACAACACGGCGCTACGTGAGCCTCCACCGACAATTCTCCTCGTTATGGCAGATGCCAGTGTGGCACTTTCCAGGTGCTTTGAAACTCTCCATGCGCAACTTCAACGGGGGGGGGGAACGTACTAATGTCGGCGCTATCATGGCAAAGATACCATCCACGTTCCAGTTTCATGAGAAAAAACTACAAAGATATAGGAAAACGTTAATTAAAGCACAAGAATACTTTACCTCCGGAGTTACCTTTCAGAACTACCAACATCGTACCGAAAACTTACAAGCACGAAGAGCAGGATGGACGATCTGTGCTTGACTATTACTATGCTGGATGTCAAGCGGTATTGGGACACAGCAGGAAGGTAAGAAATCCGGTACATGAGGAATGCGGTGTGAGCACAGTTGAGATGTTCCACACTAATCCCAGGTGTCCGAAAGACTATAGCTGAGCTGACTTCGGAGGTCACTAGGCACACAACCCAGCATGGCAGATATGGAAACGAGATTTCCATCCAAGACGGAGAGCCATGCCGGGGAAGGCATAGTCGCAGGTCTGAACGAAACCTCGTGAGGTACTAGCGATAAGAAAGTCGGTCGAGTAGTTTGGATAATTCGAGCGATGTCCGGAATCTGTCGCCTATCAATTCGCTGATTCTTCTCTTCAGTTCCAAATCTTGCCTCGACTGGGACGTCGCTGTTCGAAGGGAAGTGAATAGCAGCAGCAAACTCCGGCCCCTTAACAGGAGACACAGTAGAACTTGAAGAAGTTTACGTGTAAGTAAAATAATAAACAATTAATATATCAACCTCTGACCATCACCGACTGACTCGTAGTCGAGACATTCTGAGCGGGGATCGTTCCATCAAGAGTTGGAAACAAGAACGATGCGAAGCGACACGATTCTATAAGTGGACACGTGTGCAGAATAGAGGGCGTGCCAAATACGTTCAGACTTTTTATCAACGTAAACCCTGGTTGTTTCGCTGGAAGCACTAGTGTGTCCTTTTTCATAGTAAGGAAGAGCAAGAAAGGCGTAGTCGGATATGGTGTAACGGCTAACATTGCCGCCTCTCATCGTGCGTGCTTTCCATGCTTGATACGCGGCAGCTCGGGGTTCGATTCCCCGTATCCGAAATAATATAACAAGACTTAGATCAATGCTTTTTTCAACCTGGACATGGGCTCTAGGATAGCGCGAAAACCTCCAGTGGGGTAACTAACTGTTTTTTTACTGACCCCTCCCCGAGCGGGATGTTTTGATACGGTAACTTACCGTTACTTACCTATCATGTGCACAATCCCATGACGGACGCGCGGCAACTGCATTTTGGGACATTTTCTTTGTCGGGGATGCTCTGAACATATTACATATTCACTCCTGTACCACGTATGCAAAATATACATGTAATTGTATTGAATTTTTATGCTTATCAGGCAGTCACATCGTGTGTAAGTTACCTTGACGGAAAACCTCTCCAGCGAGGGGAAGTAACTTACCAGTAAGTTACCGGTAATAAACCCAAGTGTAACGAAACCTCCCGGCGATTCAGTAACAAATGTTTGTAACTGACCCCGTGGATAGTTTTGCTTGAAAGTACTGGATATATTTGTACTGCTGAGATGACAGCCACCTCCATAAGAATCCTTCCAGCAAGGGAAACCAGGAGGTAACTTATCAGTAACTTCAAGTGTATCGAAACCTAGGTTTCGCGCGCTACCATAATGGGCTCGCTCAACGGCGAACGTTCGTCGCTCATTGTTCAACGCAGATAGATCTTGTGTTGTAGTGAGGGAAAGGCGCTGCCCCACTTACTACTCTCTTCATGTGTTTTCCTGACGTGGGGCCCTGCTCTGAACAAGGTGGTTGTAGTGTTGGAGGAGGGAGGAGGGACTGGGAGGATGATACCGGGCGCGCGAAAGGACGTGTTTACCAAGAGGCTGGGCGATATGGCTTTCCTTGTCATACGATAACTTTTGCTTTGTATACAGAATCGATAGATAGTCAAGACCCCTCCAACTGCATGGGTTTTAAGCACACGGCCCTCCGGTTCTACCCACTCATGCTCGACAAATTTAAAGCATTTGGATCTTCGCGCGCCTGCTATTGGATCGGCATATGGCCCAAAGTTTGGGCTTGACACCTAGAACAGGCAGGGTCCTGTTTGTCCAGCGCAGAAAAAGACGATCCACCATCACCAGTCGTTCGAATTGTTCGCACAACAGCCGATGCGAAGCCATAGTTTCTGACGCCGAGTGTTCCATGGACATCTCGATAAGATTGAGATGTTGAGGGAGGACCTCTCCTCCTCGGCTCTTCCTCTGTTGATGAGAAGGGGTCATTCTCTCTCTTCGTTGGTCGTGTTGGTGCTCTACGAGGAAGGTGCAAAGAGGGAGGGGAGGCTTGACACGAGTGCTGGTTATGTTCGGGTGTTGGGCAGGGCCTTTTCCTTTCAAAGTCATCTCGGAGTATGACTGCGCAGGACACTCACCTAGCGAGAAGTTATTCCAGGTGGTAGGCGCTCCGGTCATGCGCGTGGATAGTAGGGGAGGAGGAAACTTTGACCTCCTTTTTCTATTCCGCGCTCATTGAAGGGGTAGAGGACGAATGGTGGGTGCGCGTTATAAAGGGTGGGCTGGGTTCATCAAGCTAGTATTCGTGAGGAGAGGCATGTGGGATTTGACTTTACTTTCACCGTACCCAGGTCTCGGTAGTCGTTTCCTTGATGTGCTCTGTGACTGGATGGACGTGCAAGAAATAATGGCAAATATATAGAAGTATCTAGGAGGCTCTATAAATTAATACCAACAGGTCAATCTATTCCCTGTGAGAAAGATGAGTACACGTCGACGACGACGGTAAAGGGGACGTACCGCTACACCATCTTCATGGGCACCTTTTCGTGTTCCTTCTCCTCCTGTTCCAACTTGGCTTGACGCGCATTCACCGCACTGAGGTACGTGTCTATTGACGTGTCAGCGGCGGACCACGAAAAAAAGATAGCACCCACTCCAGAACAAACTAACAACACTAACCACCACGAAGCGCATATGGTGCGGAACGAGAGCAAAGTTGATGATCTGAGTGGGTATAAAGACGCCCCAATTGCGGAGAATGGTGGGGACGTATGCAGCCTGGATGCGCGGGTACGCTTCCTGTGGGACGCCCTCGAGCACGGACATGCACGTGAAGAACGCGCCGACGGCAAAAGGGGTGAGCACGGCTTGGTCGAGCCAGACGCGGTAGACGATGGCGCGGGTGGGAGAGGCGAACTGGATGCGGTTGAGGAACTGGTACCACCATGTCATTACTGGGCCGAAGAGTGCGCCGCCGTAGAATGTGAGTCGGACGGTGCGAGTGAACTAAGTGTCTGTTAGAAGGCGGGGAGGGGCTGGCAAAAGGCTACGCACGTCATGTCGCCTGAGGCCTTTCTTCTCGATGAGCTGTTGGGCGATGATGTCGCCGGTGCCAAAGAGGAGGGCCGCGGTACCGCACTGGGTGAGCATGGGCCGGCGGATGAGGAGCGCGCTGTCATTGGCTTAGTGGACGGTTGTAAAAAGACGGAGGAGGACAGACTTGTACGCGCGGAAGAGAGAGGCCATCAAGGAGAAAAGCAAGCGGGGCCCCAGATAGGGCCGGTATTTGTCCGGCGCCGCCACTTTGGCCCTGAATTTGTCGCGTCACCAGCTCGTTTCTTATGCCGTCATCCCTTTGCGTGTGCATCTCACTACCAGCCTCAAACTCAAGTACATCACCTACAGCGCCATCTCGTCACTCTGCTGCGACGCTCCTCGCGCCCTCAGACAAGTCTGGTACATCGTTGGCACGTATGGTAGTATTGAGCCCGCCCTACCGTCGCACGCCATCAGCTCTAAGCTTCATTCGGGTGTGATAGTCTTCCACAGTGGAATGTGCCTCGGAGAGCTGGCGCCGGAGGAATAGCTCCCATTGCCATTGAACAGACTCACCGCTTGCGTTATGGGATACGACCGAGTTGTTGATACAGAGTAAACGTAAAGGTGCGACGCTTGCGTCTCTTGCCTGATTCGATGCTCATAGTCTACCTGGCCAGCTACGCACAACCCTTCTGCCTTCGACATGTTAAGCACCCCTTACTCTCTCTGGCGTCATCTTTCTGAACATCACGGAACCCTTGATTCCAGAGCCATCTCCCATTCGCACACCAACACGCACGTCCATCAAGCATTCTTGGCGCTACCCATTTTTCATCTACTTGCCCGTGAATCAGCTCATCACGGAACCCTAGCGCTAGCATGCATGTCTCGCAACGCCATTCGACCTCCACGTCTCTTCAGCTTCAATGGCCGGATTGTAGCGCGTCGTCACGTATCCTTTTGGCACACACTCCCGTCAGCTGCTCTTACCAACGCCTCTACTCTGGGAAGTCTTACTCCACCATGTTTCCATCTTCCCCGCACAATGTCGCATGCTGCACTTAGGGTACATGGCCAAGGCGCGCGACTACCCGAACCCCGGCCCAGGAGGAGGAGATGGTACTTTCCTTCTCTTCTACCTCTCTCGCCCCAAACCAAACACTCATCTCTATAACGAGATGCCATACCGAACTTGGTTATCAATTTGCCATTCATCCCAAAAGCACGACCACAGAAGAGGAAGACTGTCCCAAATCACTCGCAGGGTCCTCTCGCGCACGGACGAAGGGTGGTGCGTCATGGCCATTTCCATCGCTGGCGCGGGTAGCCGAGAAATTGGTGTTTCCATCGTTCTTTCCCAGGTTTCCTCCCCAGCCTCTTCGCGAACGGTTCTTCATACAATACCAAATCGATTTGGAGTACCATCCTCCCAAGGAATACATTCTTTAACGCGTCCGATCCAGGCACAGGCATCATACCTCCACGAAGATCGGCCTTGCGGATTCGAATGCCAAGGGGGGGGGGGGCACATTCCCCCCCCAGCGTCACTCCATCAACCCACCCACCCACCCCCCTCTGCTCTCTTTTCCTTTTCACTGGGGGCCCTTTACTTATGAGGGACGGCACCGATTCGTACTACGAATAGAGAGGCGGACAAATTGGAGCGACCGCTGCCGCAATCCAGCACTGTCGCTTCCTGAGATATGCTTACTCAGTGCTGGAATATTTTGTGTTATCGGATATGGTGTAACGGCTATCATCGTCACCTGTCTTTTAGGATACGGACTATGGTCTTTCGCGGTAGCCCGGGGTTCGATTCCCCGTATCCGAATAATTCGGCATCTATCTAGTTTTTGGTAAAGCTTCAAAGTTTGCCCTTGCGCCGGCGATCATGCTTTGTTTAACAGTTGAGTTTTCAGTATTAAGTGCAGTGTTCACCTAAATCTGAATCTGGAGAGTTCTTTTGTTCGCGCGGCACGCTCATCCCCAGAGTCCAGACTCATCACTTCAGGAGGGCATGCGATGGTCTTGTAAATCAGATTCACAGATCTTCGAGGGCTGCACTTCATCGGCCGATCCTCTCTCTGGCTACTCAGTTTAAACTTTACTCCGCCAACCCTCTCCCATGGCCACGGAGAATCCGCGAGCTAGTACGTACTACCACCCCTTTCCCTTCTGTCCTCAAATTTCACCCGCCGCCCTCTCCCACCTCCCTTCTCTCCAGGCATGGTTGCCGGTTCATGACTCCATGCCAACATACCACGCTGCGCTCTCCATTTTCCATCTACCCTTGCCTTCGCGTTTGAGAAACGAACTCATCACCCGTGGGAGGAAGAGTGTCGTTATTGTGACTGATTACACACGTCGTCTCATACCAAGTTCCTGCGCTTTTGCGAATCCGATTGTCAGCGACCTTGCACGACTCTTTACTCCATCCTTCTCTGCGCTTGGGGAGGAGATAACGTACCCTTTGCTCTCGCACTAAATCGTAAACACTAATGTGATACCACTACACTGTGGAAAAGCTCCTCTCGTGGAACTCCTCTCGTTACACATTTCCGGTTTCGTTATCTACAAGGAATACAGGAACCTTCTTGGAGCCGCGATGTCCACGGATAAATTCCGCATGTCATTCTGAAATAAGGGAGCCCACATTTTAGTTAATCGGATATGGTGTAACGGCTAACATTGCCGCCTTTCATTTGCATGAGTGCTGGTGCATCTTTCGCGGCAGCTCGGGGTTTGATTCCCCGTATCCGAATCCTTTGATACAAGATATCTTTTTTTAAGTTTTAACAGATTTAAGAACTTGTTACTTTGGCAATAGGTTGTCTCCCTGGTCGGAAAGACATTTCCAGGCTGCAGGATTGTGAGCACGGTCTCTCCTTTCTCCACCCACCTTTGATAAGAGTCTCTAGCTGCTATCACGTTTTTGGGGCATCAGCGTTTGAATGAACAAATCATCACAGTTGGTTCACACCGCGTCCTATTTCTGTTTGCATTGAATTTTTCCTAGGTGATGGTTGTGTAATCAAAAACCGCTGAAAAACAGATACACCTAGGACGTGAGCTAAGTACATTATTCGGCATTTCTATCGCACTGCGTTTTGCTATCTGGGGAATCGAACTGCTGTGACAATATGAAAGGACATCAGACTGAATAGGCTTAGGCTGAGATCACAGAAGATACGAGTGGCTGCCGTTAGAGGATGCTTCGCCGGCCCAACAGTGACGTTGAATTCCAATGCACGTCGGGTGGCGAAGCTCGGCCGGATCGCCGAGACCCAGGCTTTTATTTAAGTGGCACGGCGTTTGTTCCTTTCGTTCATCCGTTCAACTTCTTATATGCAGGTACCGGTACGAGTTACGCGACTTACCAGGCTGACTTCGTTCGTTCTGTAGCGAGGGTCGGTATACATTGCCATCTTTCTCCAAGATTCCAACAACTTCCTGAGCCATCTTCCAAGATTTACACCTCAATGTCATGCCTCACCTGCAGCAATTGCGGATTCGTCAATTCCCCTTCTCCTGAGCCACAGTCAGACACTCTCAAAGCCACCCAGGGTTCCGACAGCCTCGTTTCACAGATTCTACGCGGGTCACGGCCATTGCTCGGATCCGACCATGCCCCGATAAATGACGAAATTGCGAAGCTAGAATGGTTGGGGTCTTGGCACAGTGCACAGCTTCATGCAGTCCTGAAATCCCTGGAAAATCGCAAGTCGGTATTCGTCCCCGTCCGTCGTCTTCCCCGAGATATTCTCCTTGAAATCTTCCATTCTGTTTCTGATTCTTGGTGGCAGAATGATCATCGTGCAGAAGAGGATGATCGCACATATGATCGTCTAGACAGCACACATGATAGTCTAGACATGACCGGGCCTCTTTGGGTCCTAGGTAGCGTCTGTGGACTTTGGAGAGATATTCTATACACCTCGCCAGCGTCCTGGGCTCGGTGTGTCTTGGTGAAGTCACCTTTCTCCAAGCACGCTCGCGATATATTGCAGGCATATCTCGAGCACACAGGCGAACACCCTCTCAGTCTGGTGGCCCTTTGTGACAGCCGAAATCTCGCAGAAGACGGTGAAATCATGTCGTTACTCGTTCAATCTTGCCATCGATGGAGGAATGTGTGTATTCGAATCGACATCCACCATACGCACCACTTGCGATCTATATCGCATTTTCCCGTCCTGCAGACAATTGAAATGTACATCTGTGATGATTATGGCTATCCCTCAGACATGTCCTTGGACATGTGCTTGAAAGCCTCGCAGCTATGGCAAGCAACTCTTCCAAACCAGGGGATCCATCGAGTCAGGTTACCGTCCGGGATAACTCATTATTCCGGATGCATCACTTGTGCAGAAGATCTACAGCTCCTTTCCCAGCTATCAAAGCTTAGAACGTGTCACCTCCGGTCCAGGGAGACGTCGCCAACCGACGCGGTGCCGGTGGTTATGGCGGAGCTCCGCCAACTGTATGTAGAGGATTCAGATGCCCTCGATCTCCTAACGGCACCGATGCTCCAAAGCCTCACCATTGTTGAAGTTTCTGAGGGATCGCTGTCGTCGTCCAGCATTGCCCCCTTCCTCCGTCGATCTGGATGTCGTCTCGAGAGCTTGGGTATGTCCGCGCAAGGACTAGCAGCCTTAATCAGCAAGATCTTCTCATCAGAAGCATGTTCAACGATCTCTCACCTCAAACTCGAACTCGGTCCGAACTGCAATGACATTTCCAAGATCCTTACCCCTTCTTCAATTTTACCCAATCTGCGCCATCTTGTCCTCTGCTTTGCGTGTGGGTCTCTCCTTTACAAGACGAAACGGCTTGACCTACTCAATATGATCCGCTCTCGCTGTAAAGCAGGAGTGCTGAAGATGATCGAAACTTCCTTTGAGAGGAGTATTTCTCCTACTTACATTATGGAAGCAGATATCCGAGCTGTCATTGGGGACAATGTGGAGATGCGGGTCGAGGAGTGGAGTCCGCTGGATCTGGACTATCGGTACTCATTTTCGGGCTCAGAATTGCCCCAGTTTTGGTAAAGTTTCTATCTAACATAATGAGACAGGTTTTGCTCAAACGAGAATCTCTAGTGCTTGGGGGACTGGACAGCGTTGATAGATCCATGCTACCATGAAAATAGGTAACAGGGATTTGATCCTAATGTATATCGATCTCCTAACGGCACCGATGCTCCAAAGCCTCACCATTTTTGAAGTTCCTGAGGGATCATCGTCCATCGCCCCCTTAGGCTTCCTCCGTTGATCTGGGTGTCATCTCGAGAGCTTGGGTATGTCCGTGCAAGGACCATTGGCCCTGATTAGCAGCATCTTCTCATCAGAAGCATGTTCTACGATCTCCCACCTCAAACTCGAACTCGGTCAGAACTGGGATGGTATATCCAAGA
>JAUEPT010000536.1:0-17024 GCA_030435635.1 Armillaria borealis | reverse complement strand
CCTCTATGTACGGTGAGCTATCGCCTTACCTCCATCTCTACCGACTAATCTTCTCCTTAGCTCGTTCTACATACTGTAGAGATCATCGGGCATATCACCGAATCATGTTCCAAATGTATGGCGATCATTCATTCATCAGTCTCCCCTAGGCAGACTCTCAACTAAAGACAGTCGAGATTTTATTCATCAAGCGAGAAAGGTAAACATGAGCTTCCTAGCAATGCCCGCCGTGACACCATTCCTGACAACTTTACCGGGGCTCCAGATTGTAAAAAGTCCGCGTACGGCACTGGCATCACGGCAGTGTTGTTGGCGGCGGGGACCAGTCACTTGGCCGGTTGGTTTGGGACCCGAAGCACCGCAGGAGGCGATGCATTTCCTTGGAAGTCGTCCATTTTCTCAAAGTCACTCATTTCGAGTACTGACAGCTTCTTAAGTCTCTGATCTGGCAGTCTCCACCCGACTACCCAGCGTACGCAATATAGTTCTTCTGCCGCTTCAAATATGCCTATGGTACCAAGCAGCATGTATGAGCCATCTGGTATGGGGTATTGATGACATGCGAAGACCTCAAATGTAGACTCAGTCCCGGTGTCATCTTCGACAACGACCTCTCCCTGTCGGTCCCGCCCTCGCGAGTCCACCCTGGACAGTCCTCGCACCAAGGCCGATTCGATTATGTATGCATGCTCGCCTGGACATGAGTCCATATTTGTCTCATAAGCCCAGCGATAAAGGAGCGGATTCCGTATTGGAAGCTCCTCAGTCATGACCTGCTTCCACGACGGTCTCCAAATTTTGTTTCCGTCTCCAGGTTTGGGATACAGGAATAGCAGTTCCGCTTGAGACCAGCCCCCTGTCGCGGCTACCAGTGCTGTCCACGCATCCTCCTCGGACTGTTTTCATAGTACGCTGGCATAAAGCCTGAACGCAGAAGGTATGCCAACCCCACAACTTTATCCACGCTCTTTGTTGACACCCGCTTCTGCATCTGTGACAGCACGGCATACGTCCTTCCAGTATTCTTTAGCGACCATAACAGGCTCTCAAACTTTGCCTTTAGTTCTTTGTCACCGGTGTCCCCACCAATGATCACTTCATGATCCTCGCTCATCTCCTGCAGTGTCCATGCACGCTTAAACCAACATCTGTCACTCTCAAGGTCATCAGCCTTGGAATTTAAAGGCCGTCCCAACCCGCTCAAGTAGAACACCACTCCGGTGAGCCTATTATTATACACTCCTCCGATAGTAGGCACGTCAACCTTCCACTCCTCCTCGCGCAGGTCCTCCCTTGGCCCACCTTCCTGTCTCAAACAGAGTACATCTAACCACGCGTACTCTGCTCCCAGATTGAGCATCTCAATCCGGATGAGATCGAGGCTGATGTTTTTAGGGATCAGCACGGGCCATTCGCGTCCATTGATAGGCGTCAACATGTCCTCACGATCTTCTTTATCCATTCACGAATGCGATATCCCCCATGGCCATTGTCGAGCGACCCAGTATGGCACCACCCGGTTGCTATACAGATCCCAGACGCGCCGTGGGGGCACTCTTGTGGAAATGATCCTATCTTTGACGAGCACATCTTACAGAATCTTTCGGTACCGTAGTTCGCGATCGGATAGTTCGTCTACTGCGGTGGTCAAACCATCGTACCAAAACGGGCGGAGACGCGCGTGGGCGGTGTTGAACTTCTCCAAAAGTACCGAAATGCCGAGGTCAGCGCAGAGAGTGTCGGCAAGAGCGGATGGTATGACAGGCTTCCTGCCAGTGTAAGACTGTTGGTTCAGCACTGGAATGGATGCCATTTGGCCCGTCCCAATGGGGGCGGAGAGGGTGATCTCAGGGAGATCCTTGTATTTGTAGTGATCTACACCATATTTAGTGCTATTCATGTCGAACTTTTACGCGCTTACCCAGCCATATGCGCGAATCACTTTTGAACGTGATATCATCATGGTACCGGAGATACCATTGGGCCCCTTCCATCAAGAGGGAGTTCAGGAGGTCAAAGAGGCGCAGTACCAAGGTGTGTTTGCAAACAGGCTGTACTACCCAAAGGATTGGACGCGCGATGTCCCACAAGGCAAACAAAGACCGATGCCATCAAGCCGCAGCCAGAAATCGCTACGGCAAGATGGACGCCCAGGAAATCGATTCCGGCCTGCCAAAAGAGGATGCGTTATTGACGATGA
Organism: Armillaria borealis; assembly: GCA_030435635.1. NCBI lineage: Eukaryota > Fungi > Basidiomycota > Agaricomycetes > Agaricales > Physalacriaceae > Armillaria > Armillaria borealis. The sequence continues at coordinate 14,824 of JAUEPT010000536.1, read as the reverse complement.
CCTGACGGGCGTGTAAGTACGTACTCACAAAAACAGTAGATCGTACGATTTTGACGTGAATCTTTCCCTAAGGGTTGACGATCTCGGAAACAATCTGGCACCCAATTCCCAGTGCGACACAGCATGCTATCGCAAACTAAGAATTACGCTGAGCCGGTTCATCGTCGCTCCAGTCAGTCTTCTAAGATCTCCCAAAGTTTCATTCAACTGAAAATATGTTCCATGCGGTATGTTATGTATATTCAGTGTCGTGATTTGTGCGTCATAATACTAGCACGGCCTGATCTGCTGGATCTCGATCAGTAACCAGACGACTTCTTGGGGAAGAATCGGTTCCGGAAGATACTAGTTAGAGACTATATTCTCAATTCAACATCCCTGTCTATAAGTATATTAAGCAGCAATGGTATTTAATATAGCAGAGATGGAGGGCGAGAAGAAGTACTCCCCGCCCCGCGATACGACAAAATCTGAGAGGTTACAAGTATCAGCTCAAAACTGCCAGTTCAATTTTCGAGCAGACACCCACCATTCTGCAACGTGATAGCACGGCCCGGGTCTGTTGGATCTAGACCAGTGATTGGACGACTTCTTGAAGAAGGGTCGGTTCCTGCGGAACCAATAATAGGATCCACACCGGTGCCGGCTTGGAAGAAGCTACAGAGTACTCAGACCAGAACACAGGCGAAAAATTCAAACTACCTACTTCGCGTTGTTGACCCAAAACTGCTGCAAAAATCGGAAGCCCTTGTTGATGTTAGATTGATATGCAACTATAGTAACCTCAGTCAGTCAGAACTCGTTTGGACTAGTAATGCATTTCAGCCAACCAAAGGCAAGACCACGCTCCAAAGAAGCACTGGTGGTATTCGATGCTGCTTCATCATCGGTCACTGAGAACATTCTATAAGTTGGAATCGGATTTCTGCTAAAGAGAGGTCTAACCTTCTGGTCCGTATGGAATACCAGCACGAATGATGTGATTGGCGGTGTTCTCGGGTGAGAAATCCCCACGAGGACGCGTCTTCCTGGTATGAGCGGAAAAAGGACATCGCGTTTGGTTGGTATTACTCTGATCGTCATGAAGGTATGTAAAATTATTGTTCCTCGTAGGGTCCGCTGCCAACGTAGGGTCGTCGAATAACGGTGCAAGATCGACAGGCGCACCCTGCAGTCATAAGTCAGTCAGGAATTTCCTCTCGGATTGTAACATACACTCTTCCATCGGCCGACCATACGGGCACCCAATAGAGCGGATCCCTCCTCGGAAGTGAGAACACCGGGCTCAGAAATCGGATTGTCCAACAAAAATTTGTTGAACTCTGGCACTAGCTGCTCCATCTGACGGAAGACTAGGAATGAGCCATCTTGAGCCCAGGAGGGACGAGTAGTGCTATCCCCGTCCTCGGCTAGTAAAATTTCTCCCGCATCGACGGCTAGCTGGCCTGGCAGAGGTGATTGTGTAAAGCCTATGACGGCGGGCTGGCTTATTCCATCCATGTACCCAAAATCTGAATACATATCATCAAGAAACGATCGCATGAGTGAAAGACGGTAAAGCCTTACGTTCGTGACCTTCCTCCGATCCAGGGCGGGCTTCTCCCTGAACGCGATGCAACTCACCGATGGAGTCCCCTAGAATTGACGAGAGGTCCGACAAGGTCTCATCGATGTTATCAATAGTGTCAGACGCAAGGAGGAAAACACCGTGAACAGATGTTCCTGCAAATGATTGTACCCAACTGCCCGTTCCGGGATCACCGATGGCGGCAGAATCAGCTTCTTGTCCCTGGGAGTAGAACTGGTCGCCCAAATTATCGGTGATGTTCAGAGCAGTGAGTCCTGATTGCGAAAACGCGACGTTGACTGCTGTTAGAGGCTGGGTCGTGATGTCCAAAATCTGGGTTGTAGAGGTAATGAGAGGGTGGATATCCGTCGCCAGCTTGCTCTTAAAGTCAGTCGCGTTTTGAATACCGAAAAAGAAAAAGAGCTCTTTCTTCTTCTTCATGCCAACCCTGCATCACATCAGTTCATAGGGGGTAGAGAAGACAATTCGACTTGACCCACAGAATATCTGCCTGGATGTCATCCAAGTTCAAATCAACGGTTGCCGCGGCTGCTTGAGCTTCTTGGGCAGTTGGTAGATCTGGCTGGGGCGCGGGGTCTATCAAAAACTTTAGCCAAATCACAGACGAGCGCATAGAGATGCGTACTATTCAATATAGACGTCGTCCGTCGACGTTGAAGCCGGTCGGCATGATTGGGACGACCAGCAGCATTGAAGGCCAGGGACAGTAATAAAAGAGAGGTAGAGATGGCACCAGAAGTCTTCATCTTTCGATACTAAGAAGAACGGCGGTCAATGAACTGCAACAAACGCGTCCAGCTTCTTTTAAAGCAAAATATGAAACATGCCCTGAGTCAAGTTGCCCAAAACTCCTGCTTTTCGTCACACAACCGCGAGAAAGTATGCTGGCATTTAGAAGTTATGTAAGGCCAATAATGAGGGTGCCCTGCTCTAATATATTTCGGCGTTACTATTGTCAAAGTAGTCATTAACTCACCATCATGAAAGGCATAATCCAGCCGCGTGAGAATGTGCCGACCATTCGCTCGCACGAGCCCTAAGCCCGTGAGAGTCACTGTGAACCCATTCAATCCCATAGAATCCAGAACGAAGCGGATACTTGATGCAGAGCGAATTTCGGCGCCATGCAGGAATTGTATGTTGCCAATTTTGACTTCAGCGGCCTCGGTACGCCGTCCCGACACGCTGTAGCCAATAGCTAGCATGGATATCTAAACTTGGACGGCGCTTAAGGTGCATCCCTTGGGATTCGATATGAGGCAAGAGCGCGCCATTCGATAGAGTGGACCGCACATCGCGTCATCTAATATTCATTTCTCAGTCTGGAACTACTGTTTCAAAGAATCACCCTTACAAGATGTTGCCATTATGCACTTGAGAAGCAAGCTGCGTTCCAGTTGTCAACCATCTCCACGCAACACCGCGCGTTTTGGACCGGCAGTCGGTTCTGTAGAGCTTTGACGTAAACAAATCGGGGTCACCGGTGATCATTACTTATGCTGTGAAGACGAATTTATGCGGCACCACAAGGAACCTTACAAAAGCTTGAGCAAGCTCTCTCATTCGAACAATGATCGATGGACCTAGCCACGCCTGTTTCTGATATCTGAGTAGAACCCGATGAAGTCAATAAAAAGCTAACGTACAGCGGTGAAGAATCCCCGACCAGCGGTGAACTTCCCATGATAGAGATCACGATCAAGGTTCGGAAAACTGATAGCTGTATCCTGTAAAACAGGGGTCAGGTCAAAGACCTAGAAAAAAGGCACGTTGAAACAATTTATGGATGCCGTCGGTATTGCGAGATACCTGTGAACGTGTGCATGAAAGAATGTAGACTGGAAAGTTGGCCAGAATAGTGTAGCGGCTCTTCGGTCAGCCAGTATTACTCTCGTTTGTCATGAACCAAGACTGGCTGATTCAGAATTCAAGTATTTCGCGAGGCGACACCTAGTTGAGCAATAATCACCACCGGTAATCACAAAAATACCCAAAGAACAGATTACCAATCCCAGTTAAGGATACACAGGTATGGAGATGTGATTACACACCCTCGTTGGATATCCTGAGTCGATACCAGCGTCGCCGCTCCCGGCAGACATACGGGGAACGAGCCAAGTCACCACTACATGTCAGAGGGGGAAGAAAAATTTCCGAACTGTTCCTAGGTTCGGTGCTGACTCCCTACCATATCGCAGTCATCAACACTTACCGCATCCTCAGTGATAAGCGCCATGCGAATGTATTGCAGGTCTTGCCAAGTCTATGGAACACCAGAGCGAGGAGAACTTGTACAAGGTTTGAGCTACAGCAAAACATTCAGTTTTCTATACCAGCCACTCGGAGTAGCATACGAAATCAATACTGCATGTTGGCGACCTCTGATGATCTTCGACGTCCTATTGGTGCTACCGTAGTCCCTGTACCTAGGTTCGGGCAGGCGCTGAAGGCGAGCTGCTGACTGACGACGGCCCAGAACTGCCTGCTGACAGAAGCAAAAGTCTGATCATGATTACTGATTATAATCTACAAACCCTTGCAGCTTCCTCGCGGTAAGCGGTGGGAACTTGAATGCGTTCAATTTACCCCCAAACGTTCGTACAATGCGTGCGATGCCATTCTTAAATCCTGCAACGAATTCCCATCAGTCTACAGAGCCAGCGTATACTGGTCACTCACCATCACCGAGGTATCCTAGGACCTCGCTAGCTTTCGTCAACTCTATCCGAAGAACCTCTCGTTGTATTCTTTCTTTATCCGATAGGCCTTCTTCCTCTTCTGGTGGTGGGGGTCGCAGAGCGTTCAATTCAATCTGGTAGTCTTCTATCGCTGACAAGAAGGATAGCATCGCCTCCAGGATTTTGGGAATATCCCTTTGGACGACCCCATATCGATCTTCTGTCAGGGAAGAACACGTCAAGCGTGATAGGACTAATAAGATTTTTTTTTTAATTGACCCCCAAAATAGTGATGTAAAGTCATCATCATACCTTCAACGACGAGGAGATCTAGTTCGCGCCCGGGTAAGGACCCCTCCGCGACCTTACTTATTCGTTCCCTAGTCCACCAATCTACCCATGTTCCAAATGCCTCCTGCACAGCAACAGGGGTGTACCGACAACTGGCACGGCCCAAATATTTCTTGACATTCCCAAAATAATCCTTGGCGTCTTCTACGCTTTTCGTGACCTCTGTTGGAACAGGTAAAGCAGCAGTCGCTGATCTGAACAAGTCCGGGATATGTGCAGCTTCTGCACCCGCCTCTACTGCTTGAGCGAATGATCCGTCCGAACCGAGAGAATTAATAACGCTGCTGACGGGAGACGGTTTCGCTTGCTTGTAGATGGGCTGCTTAATTACAGATACAGGTGTGGATAGGAAGGTAGGTGGTGGTTGTGCTGCGGTTGCTACTGCGGGAGGCGGTGGGAGGGTGGGAGGAGCTCCTCTCCGCAAAAAATGCTGGTAATCTCTTCCGAGAAGAAGAAGACTCTCCCTGCACAGATGACTCCAGAGATTGGGAGAATACTTTTGATCTCCAAAAAGAGCTGTCCGACGAGCGCTCGCTGAAGGAGACAGGTCGGTAGATAGCTCGTTCAGTTCTGCATATGCAAAATATTTGAAGGTTATATCAGAGGAGGCTGCTCCCGATACGAGGGCTACTGACGGGTCCGCTGTCATGTGTGATACGGGAATGGGCTGGCTAACGAAGGAATCGAACAGTAGTTCTGCGACTTCCCAGGTTGACAAGGTTGAAAATGCTAGGAACCACGCTCTTATCAGAAGAGCGAAGTGTTGGACAGGCAAAATATTGTCCAGGGTCCTCGAAGGAAATGGGCTGTGAATGGTCGCAAAATAATATGAAGTAATGGTAGGCGGTAAAGGATAGGAAGCGTGAGCCGTGCAATAGCAAAAACAGCCGCAGACGTGGGCACGGAAACGGATGCGAGTAGAGCGACTATGACCAGCGTTCGTAAGAAGTTGCCGAACGTAACCGCCGACTTTCGGGTCTGATTCTGCAGGATACTTCAGCCATTTAGTTCATGGTTGCAAAGGATAGTGTACTCACAAAAGAGGAGGGCCATCGAAAGACAAAGCGATCCATCATGATGTTCCGGAGCATGGAACAGCATGCAGCAATAACTTGAGAGGTTAAAAGAAACACCAAACGGCCGTTCAAATAATATGGGTGCTTCCTGATCCAGTTAGACACGAGGATAGTGAACATAGACATCAGCCACTCACTTTGATTTGACAAACAGTGACAACCGGGGGTCGTTCGATTTAGACATTCGAGCCATTGATACATGGAGTAGTGCCGCAATGATTGCAGAGGCAAGATAGACCAGGAATGCACTTTTAGTGCTCTGTTTCGCCAGAGCATTCTGCAAGGTTTTTAAAGGCGTCTTTGACGTCGAGTGGTAACCTAAGGAAAACTGGATCAATAGATAAATTCAGTGAGAAGTTAGAACGCGTCGACGAACCGGTGAGGTGCCTTTTTCTTAGCACAACGATAGGCAAAGCTACCGCTACCCAGCACACATATGCCATCATTGACGTCGACGGCGTCACTGGAACCATGGCCACCCCACCAATCCCCAATTCCTCAATACCGCCGAGGCACCATATTGTCCATGCCACCGTCTGGACCCAACAAAACGCGATAGATCCCAAGAAAATCCTCCAGAGAAGCCGTTGACGGAGAATGGCCTTGATGAGCGGTTCATACGATTCAGATGCAAGAGGTACGGAAGGAGAAGACTTGACTGCAAGGGTAGAGGGTAGCGCTCGCAGTGGCAAGAGACTTTTGGGCTGTGGCTGAGGAGCCAAAGGGGAGGAGACGCTCATCTGTATAGACGATGACGCCAATGGCCTAGAGCTCGCCATTGGTGTTGAGCTCGTCATTGGCGTCAGCGGCCGTCGTGTTGTGGCCATGGTGGTGGTACGAGGTCAGGGTGGTTTGTTGATCGCGACCCGTGTTGGCTCCCACGTTGCCCACGTTTCTTCGACTCTTACCATCATCATCCTCGACGGCCTCGCATGGACGGCGCGACTTTCTCCAGCGCGCACATGCGAGAGCGCGACAAGGTTCTCAATGAGAAGCACCGAAAAGAAATCGTGGCACATGAGGCCAAGTATGACCGACTCAAGCATTCTGCTGAAGACACGCTCAATCGTCTCAGCGACCTGACGAACCGAACGGGACACCTCGTCAAGGCCCTTGGATTTAGCGATTTGCAGGAAGCACTGTTCGTGGTCGACAACGCTGAACATGGTACGAAGTACAGGGATGCATGGACTCGCATTGAGGACCTAGAAAGGGCGCTCCGTCGTGCGACAGATGAAAAGGACCATTTACAGGCTCAGCTGGACGATGTTGTAGAAGAAAGGAACTGTCTTCAAGCGAAGAAAAGGTTCGTTTTATCTTACACGCCAATTATAGCCAAAATATTTATTTCCGATAGGAAGCTTCCAGCATCCCCTTCACCATCAAGACGTTTGCTGGTGGCCCAGCTGAAGGCACTCCAGTCACGGTACGATGAACTTTTGGATAAGAAGCAACGCGCAGCTGCAATATACAAACGGGACTACAACAAATGGCGCGACTTCAAGGCTTTTCTGTTTGATACAGAGTGCAAGGCAAAGTCCAAAATGGAGGCCGAAAAGGACAATGAGTTTCGACGGAACGTTTTCAAACGGTTGGCCGACAATGGGAAGATGTTAGAAGAGATGGGGCCGCTGCTCTACGCGGACGACGACAGTGAGCATGTTTCCAACCCTTTCTAGCATGTTTACTCATCCGCAGGCAGCTTCGTATCCATACGAAGATAAGAATTTGTACAAACAAGACAAGGAGAATCAAGCTGAATCCACATCAACGTCGATACCCACGTATGCGCCTGTTGGTTGACATGTTGATTCGCTATAACAGTCACCGTAGGACTCTTTCCCAGTCAAATCCTTCCAAACGGCCTGGAACTCCAATTCCAGAACCACTTCCATCCGCCTCTCTTATCAGTGTAGCCGGCCTGTCGAAGACTGTGATTCAATCACCACCGTAAGTCATAGTGGCCCTTGTATCACTTCAATAGAGCTTACCGGTCCCTTAGATTATTCAGCCTCAAGGATATCGGCTCCATTCTTGCCCCAAATTCGTCAGACACGGAAGAGGACTCTCTTGGTACTCTTGATCCTTGTGCTTCCTCTCGTACCTGACTTTCCTCCTGGTAGCCGGTGCATCAAGCCCGACCCCGTTGCCCAAACTGTCTTTATCTGCTCAAGGTACGATTATCAATCCAATTCATTTGTAAGTCGCTAAAATCGCGTCTTTAGCCCCATTGGCGTCACCGTCTGCGTCGAACACTAGAGTAGAGCGGCGTTTAAACCTGGATGGCAAGCGACGCAGTCCTCGCGCAACACCCATTCTTTCATTAAAGCAAGGTACGCCGACGGGATCGGAATTTAGATGTAAAGCTCACAATATCTTAGCTCCATCGACACCGACGAAATTGAAGATTGCCTCAGACCCGCCGCGGAAAGTCCGCCGCCTCAGCCAGGAACATGACAGTCCTCGTTCTACATCATCTGCTCCCGCAGGAAAAGGCAAAGAGAAGGAGAAAGTCCCGTCATCCGCATCCGCAGCGGCTAACGCGAAACAGACGAACGATTATTCAGCGTTCAAGGGACGTGGACGATACGCAAAGGATTCGAAAGAGAAGACGATTAACGAAACTTTTGCCATTGATCCAAAGCACAACGACGGGCTCGACTTTCAGTTTGACGCCGTGGTCCGCAACAAGGACGAGCGGCGCAAACTTCACGCGGGGGATTGCGAATGCTGTCGTGATGTTCGTCTTTGTCTCTCCCTCTCGAATGAGCTCACTGCTAACGATCCTTTGCATAGTATTACGAAGGCGTAGGGCCTCTTCCAAAACGTCTCCAACAGCCGCTGTGGCGGTCGCCAAAGAAGAATGCCACGCCTTCTCCTGCACGTAGAAAGAAGGGGATATCGAGACATCGGTACAATTGGGCGCAGGGCGGGACGCCGCCGGGGTATTGGGACATTGGATTCCCGAATACACAGGAAACGAAGAGTATCAACGAGAGGGCGAAGGAGATGCATGAGAAGAAGAAGAGGGAGATCGAAGCGGAGGCTATGCGTGGGGATGGAAGGTATGTAAGAAGGAAGTAATAGAGCTGTTACTGCTGGTTTCTTCTAGATATCACTACACATTTGTATAGTAGCAAGCATTATTGTATTGTACAACAAATTTTGTACTACCGCCATTACTTGACACTGTTTCTCTCGCACCATCTCTATACCAGGTACATCGGTGAATAAGGTGAATGGTTCAGTAGTACAATATTCGACCTGTCAACGTTCACGAAAGACGTGAAGTATCCACGCGATACTCATGCCTCGTATTTCGCGTTAGGCCTAAAGTCCATGGCAAGCTTGGAGAGATGAATCCAGGGGGTAAAAGATGTTACCAATACTGGTCATTAAAATCCACGACGTCTGGATTGCGTGGCTGAACAAGCTTACCATTTACCGCGTTAGTCTTGAGATCCTTCAGGGAATTTCAGTCCTTCACTTGACGGAAATGTGTCTGAGCACTATGCAGATACAGGGGGGAATGTATGCACTAGAGAGGATTCAAACATCTGAGGTTAGACCATGCACCACGTCTGGACGCCGTCGCAGCAATTATATTGCAAAGGTAGCAAGGTGACAAGGAACGCGTAATCGCACAATTTTTCATCTAGATAAAACAAGTGTAGTGACCAAGTAGATAGAAAAAATGGAGCTAAGAAGCAGCGAAGTTGAGAATCGGAGGAAGCAGTACCTGAGTAAACTGGAAAACTGGATTTATTGGCCACCTCTGCTGATACAGCTCAGGTAAATAAGTGCAAACTAATCTACCTCGGTAGCTCTTTGTAAGTAGTGGTACATGTATCAAGGGCAACGGTCAAGACAGTAACGTAGGAGACAAAAAGGATGGTAGATCGATGGCTACGACGTTAGGGAGGTTAGGGAGTAACACGGCCCGGGGTCTGAGAATTTGATGGCAGCTCAAGTTGAATCCTCCTTTGCTCCGTCCATTATACCGTGTTCGATTCTCTCTTCTAAAGACTGCCGGTATTCCGTCTCATTTCAAGTGGCCTAAAATTAGTTTTACTCTCGTTTGTGAGAAGACCTCAAGACGCATATCTCAGTACGACTACGAATTTGAAGGGAAGTATGGTGCACGGCATCGTCTCGTAATTGTGGACAAATTTTTAGAACTCTCGTGTATGCAACACACGGAAGGCTCGCGTATTGTTAACGGGTAGAGCACATCGCTGGATTGTTTGGATCGTATCTTAAGAAGGGGCTGAAGTGGACAGATTCTGCCTAATACCATCACAGAGCTGGGGGAGAGTGTCTTTCGAGGTATGTATTTACTATTGTGTTGGGACTAACGCCATTTACACAGGATATCCCGCGCAGCATCTATCATGAAGACGCCACAGAATTTTGGAATGTGTTGGGTAGAAAGACACGTCCTTTTCTGTGGAGCCCTTAACTTTGGTGGCTGACATCGATGTAACAGGTTGTAGTGCGTATCTGCGACAATGAACGGCGTCCTTAGACTAACCTTTCATTCACCTTATGTTATTCACTCTCAGTCGGGCAGCTTCATCTTCGTCGGCACCATGTATCGTGTTACGATGACGATGACGCAAGGCAAACTCTAAAATGTAGGCTGAAAAGGTCAACTTTCCGCACGGAACATATGTACCCATTTGACTGACAATAGGAAGACACTGGAGGAGATAAGGTCGTTACTCTATGTAGACAGCGGTGAGCATAGTGTCAATCTATGCGGATATTTCCCATTCATCCTCAGACAGCTTCGTATCCCTACGAGGATAGGAATTTGTACGGACACGATAAGGAGAATCGTCCGGAATCTACACTAATACCGATGTCCGCGTATGCCCCTGTTAGTTGATATTGATACACTATATCAGTTACCAGGCTATCCACCAAATCGACCTGGAACTCCAAATTCGACACCGCTTCCGGTTGGTCCTCTCAAGACCATGACTCTGTCTCCACCGTAAATCTTGCGGACTTAGTGTATCGCTTTAATTACCCAGGTACCCTTAGTGTCCCTAGACTCCATCTAGTCCCAAATTCGTCAGAAATAGAAGTTATCTTAGCCTTCTTGTCGTTTACACTTCCCGCCTCCATCCTTGATGAATCGTCCTGTACTAACCCCTACTCTGTTGACCAAAGTGCTTCTCCAAGGTCGAGGTACGATCAACCATTCAATTCTTTTGTAAGACGCTAAAAATACGTCTTTAGCCCCCTTTGGCCTTAACATTTACGCATTTCAGGTCCCAGCCCTGGATAGCAAGTGACCCGGTCCTCGCTCAACATTACTTCTCTCAGTAAAGCAATGTGTGCTGACGAGATCGGAATTTCCGCGTATAAATCTCACAGTATCTTAGCTCTATCCACACCAACGGAAACCACCGCAGAAAGTCCGCGGTCTCAGTCAGGACCAATGGCGGCTCTCACTCTATGCCATCTATTCCCATAGGAAAAGGTAAAGAGAAGGAGAAAGCCGTGGCGCAATTCATCCGCATCCGCACTAGCCGACGCCAAACAGACGTATGGTTATTCAGTATTCAAAGGCCGTGGACGATACCCAAAGGATTCAAAAGAGAAAACGATCTTGAACGAAACTTTTGCCATCGATCCAACACGCAATGACAGGTTTGGCTTTCAGTTTGACCTGAAACAAGGACGAGCAGCGGAAACTTCATGCAGGGGAATGCGAGTATTTCCGTAACGTTCGCTTTTAGCATCGAAGCAACCTGTGCCTGTGGCGGTCACCAACGAACGTTACGTTCTCCTGCGCGTAAGATAGGATTCGAGTATGTTAGAAGAAGTCATTTATTTAGTTCTCAGTACGTTGCTTTTCTAGATGTCGTACGCAATTGTATAATTAGCAAGCAGTGTATCATTACCCTGCTAGGGTGCGGAGTACGGATGTGCAAAATATATCGTCGCGGATACGGCCGTAGAGCGTACTAAATATTTCCGCGGCAAAGTGTGTAATTTGCTCCATTAGAAGGGTCATATGTACCGACCTCGATGATTGCACAGTCCCCTAGGGCAAGTGAAAGAATGTTCTCATCTGCCTCCCCCACACCACCTCTCCGATACATACACATTAGCGAACAGCAAGTCGCCCCAGTCAGCAACTCCGGCGCTCTCACCATGTTCGCCAATTTGGCCCATCGCGTATCATGTACTCATTATCCGGCCCCACTCGAGGAATTTCTGCATAAGTGTTCACGGCTACTACATCGGAAAGTGAAGGCAACACGGAAAGCGACATTAATATATGACAGGAATCTTGATTCAGATGCGACCATGTCATGAGCGATACACCTATTATCATTTATTCGCATGAAGGTCGACTCCAGCGACAGTTATGTCGCATATTACGGTGACTGAAATTCCGCTACCTATATTACTAGGCAATTCCCTGGCAATACACCCAGTCGCTGAGCTTGGTGCCGGTTGCAAGCAGGAGATCGATAAATCGGCTGACTCGGATGCAACGGGCCGGCAAGAAACTGAACCCAATCCAGGTGTGGGGATGACACGCAAAATTCGAGCTTACGGTATGGCACAATATGTGGGTGAGGCCTTGAGGGATGTCCCTAGTATGTAGCGTTCTTATTGACAGCACAGAAAGTGGAAGCAAGTGGAAGAAAATAAGCGATCACCGTGATCGGAAATTTGACTCAGTTTCAACTCCGCAGCAGGTGCAATCATAGCGACCACAGCCAGCCACGGTATGCCACCAATTCGCCCGCACCACAAGTCACGAAAAGGATGCAAAACATGCAAGCAACGCAAAGTCAAGGTGTGTACTTACTGTCAGCCCTCGTATAGCTGACTCAGACGTTGAAATAAAGTGCGGCGAGGAACCTCCTAAATGCAAGAATTGTACGAAGAGAGGCATAGAGTGTGTTTGGGACACTACCTCACAATATGATTCGGTGCCAGGGACGCATACCCATGCTGTATCAAGCTCACCTGGAAATCTCTCTTCCACAGTATCGAACTGGACTAGTTCAGGTTCATTCGACGTGCTGACTCTCGAACTAATTCACCGCTTTGCTACCACTACTTCACACACTCTCTCTATTGATCCTGTTGCAGCAAGTGCATGGAAAACTGTCGTTCCCAAACTCGCGTTCGCTCCTGAAAACCGATTTCTCCTATACGCTATTCTCGCGGTGTCCGGGCTTCATGCTTACCATGCTGATCCTACGGCAGGTCGGTATGCTGTAGCCGCGAGCACCTATCACTGGCAGGCCAAAACCGAATTACACAGGGCACAAATCGGAGGGGAGGTGGATACTGGCGTTATCTTTATAACCTTGTCTCTTCTCGCGATGTATCAGTTCGCTACATCATCCATAGTCTCCTTATCCGCGAGCGATTGGAATATCACAATCCAGAATATCACCTGCGAGGTTGCGAAAGTCTGGCCACAGCTCCGAGAAGGCGTCTTGCGTCCGGTGTTGGACGTGAAGGCACCAACCACCATATCTACACCCCTGGAAAATTATTTTTCTTCATCCTTGTCGACTCTTCTGAGTAGGGCACACTCATTACCAGACCCTGAGGAGCTACATGACGTATCGGTGTATGCTGCGTATAAGGAATCAATACATATCCTCGAGATATCACGGAAAGCCTTATTTCAGAATTGGTCTGCGGCGGGTTTGTGGTGGGCAATGGCACCCAACAGATTCTTTCGCCTATTGGCAGAAGGGAAACCGCGTGCGCTCATCATTTTGGCGCATTACTGTGTTATGATGAAGCAGGTGACGAAGGATGGCCCGTGGTGGGCGAAGAAACAGTGGGGTATTGAGGCAGGAAGAATTCTCTCTGGACTTGACCAGAGATGGACCCCGTCACTGGGATGGCTGTCAAGCCAGTTGGATGAGGATCGGGCATTCGACTTTGTGGATAACGATTTCATGAATTGGTTGAGTGAGGTAGCATCATTACTTAATGCCCCTTGACCTGGGTACTCCGTTCATAACCGGAGTTCAACGACATCTTCGCGAATCAGAATCGGGGTGCATTGTGAGCCAGGAAGAGGGGGGGGATATCGAGTCATTGGTATAATTGCGCGGGATGGACGCCACCGGAATATTGAGACACCGGGTTCCAGGTTACAGGAAACGAAGAATACCACCGAGAGGGCGATAGACAAGGATGGGCATGAGAAGAAGGAGAAGAGGGAGATCCAGACTGGGGTATGTGCGGGGATGGAAAGGGAGTGGTAGAACAAATATCACCACGCACTTGTCCAATAACAAGCATCACGTACTTGAAGCCCAAGGGTGAGCCATATTTAATACTTGTTACTGACAGCGCCGCTGGTGCTACCGGTAAGAAATGACATTGGAAGATAGACATGAAATTACGGCCTCAGACGCGATATTAGAAGCAAAGATAGACCAAAAATTTAAACGTAACTCGCCCTTGATGGCTCAGCGCTCCAACATACCAACTTAGCCCTGGTTGAGCCCTGGTTCACGAGGTCATGAATTGGTACTGCATTTTCCCGCTCTTCTCAAGCTGCTGCGTACGCACAATAATAATTACTTCTATTTTTATATCACCAAGCTTCCCTCCGTACATCAAAGGAATTGCTGCTTATCTCCTTCCCACTACGTACTTAGTATTCTTGTAATAGCACGAAACAAATAAGCGATCACTGATCGTGACGGAAAATTGGACTCAGTTTCAACTCCCGCCGCAGCAGTTGCGAAAGCGACCACAGCCAGCCTTAGTATGCCACCAATTCGCCCTCACCATAAGACACGAAAAGGATGCAAAACATGCAAGCAACGCAAAGTCAAGGTGTGTAGTATTTACTGTCAGCCCTTGTACAGCTGACTCAGACGTTGAAATGAAGTGCGACGAGGAATCTCCTAAATGCAGGAACTGTACGAAGAGAGGCATGGAGTGTGTTTGGAACAATGTCAATACCTTACGACATGACTCGATGCCAGGGGCATCTACCCATGCTGTAACAAACTCACCCGGAAATCTCCCTTCCACAGTATCGAACTGGACTACTGCTGGCCCACTCGATGTGCTGACTCTCGAACTAATTCACCACTTTGCTACCACTTCACACACGCTCTCTTTTG
>JAUEPT010000535.1:0-17071 GCA_030435635.1 Armillaria borealis | reverse complement strand
GATGTATTGAGTTTTGAGAACACTGTAATTTCAATGACATATTTTGACGATAATATATTGATACAGGCCATCAACTGAGGCCAAGTCCGAAATATTCTTCACGTCCTCGAGAGAAATTTTGCCAGTGTTCGATGACCGGCTTTCAAAGTGTCTAAGCTCCCACCGCCAGGAACCCGCCGGCAAGGTCGGTAAGAGGCTGTGCTCCTGCTTGCCTAGGCTTGACTTTGGCTTCACCTCGTTGTCTTGAGCGCGAACGAGCGTGGAACAAGCGCTAAACAACCTTTGCTTGGATATCTTTCATACCAATCACTGCTGGGTAAGCCCCAGGTATGGTTTCAATTGATGTGGAAGATATGGCATTCTCGCTCGTTTTGCAGTAACTCCAAACCTGCATCCATTTTTTTTCTCCTTGAACATAACAGCTGCGGCCTCAATGTCAACGTCTCTCCTCAATAGAGTCTCCCATAAAAAGCTTCTCTCGGAATTTTTTCCTTCGCGGAAACCTGCCGCCGCCGCCGCCTCCCAATCTTGCCATAAATCCATGGTATACCCTCTTCGCTCAATATTGAGTTAACGCCTAGATGGAACAGCAAGTCAACATTTCATGGCACGTAATAAGCCACCGTTGAATGGACGCACGAAATCGGAGCTTTCCCCACCATCGCGACAGTGTGGGTCCAAGCATAACATTGTTTCTTTGTTTCGGTGATCCGGTCATTCAATGATAGAGGGTATTGTTCGGGTGGCATCTACCAAAATGGCAAGAGGCTTTGAATAGAGCCAACGAGAATGCATGAATGAGTAACTATATAAAGGGTGGTTTCGCTGGACTGTATCACCCCACCTCCCGTATTGTGGACTAGTTCTCTTGCATTATTTTACGCGATGTTGTCCACGGAGATTGACCTGGCGAAGGCCCTCATGTGAGCCCACTTGGTTTTCCTGGTAGCATGTTCGTTAACGGCGCGTCGTTTTAGGTCCGTTCAGCAGATGTCTCCTAGCGACTGGGGATACGTGTCGGAAATGTAAGATTCAGATATTATGATCTCTCTGCAGTGATTGACGCATGTTCTAGGTGCATGGAGGCGCTTATACGATCGGGAAGTCCAACGATGGGCAACCTTCAAGCCCTTCCGAGGAAAACTCAACTGCTGAAGATTCTTCGGATTTTGGTCTGAGCTCACCCACATATCCTCTGACGGATACCATGATTCCCAGCGCTATATCGACGTCTTCGGTATCAGATGCAGCAAGCATCTGTTCCTCTTTCAGTACCGTTCTGGCCGAAGCTTCTGCCACCAACTGTTGTCCTTCCTTTTACCCTGATGTTCCAGCGAATGCGATGCGCCCTTCGATCTCCATTTTGTTGTCTTCCATCGTGTCGAAAGATAGCGACTCTCGATCCCCTTCGACGAGCCCGATTTCTTCTACGTCCGACACCCCTACAACACCCTCTGAAGACAGCTTCCCGAGTCCGGAGCCCTCGACCCCTCCGCAGATACCCATAGATATCCCCTCGCATTACATCTCATCCTTCTCGGTTTCTAGCGAGCCACGCTCCATCTCAACTGCGTCCAGACCGAACTACTATCGAGAGCATACCTATACCTCGCCTCCCGCAGAGCCTGTTAGGTACGTCTGGAATATCTATTTACGCGTCTTGGCGCGCGCTAAGCCTCTTTTAGACCTGTCAGCTTCCAACCGTTCAAACCACCAATATACTTAGCTCAAGCCAACGCTCAGTAGGAGAAGCCTGCTTCCCATGAATTGGTGATACCATCCGTCAGCCTCCCGTGCGAGCGTAAGCATCTACCTTCATTCTACGCTTACAAGTATCCCAATATATTTCTTGCACGTACCAGATTTGTGCCCTACTGCCGTCCACGGACCGACCTCCCACTCTGGCTACTAGGGCGCTGACGAGTTCGGTCGAGCTTGTACGTGCTTTCGTTTATCTTTGCTATTTTTAGTCTTTAAAATAGTCAGAGTTCTTTCGCGGACCAAACGTTCTCGCCCAAGCCATACATTCCGTCGAAATGTCCTTCACCGGTAGCAAAGGATACTGAAAATCAGAGGTACGCTACTCGACACTGTCAGGTCAGGTTTTTTTGTACTAATTTTAACAGCTACCCTAGTTACTCAAAAGTTTTTGCCGGAAGGGCAAGTAATCCCCAGCTGGCCGCTACGGCACGGTATCAACGACCAGGCTCTCTACTATGGGTGAAAGCCGACTACGTGACCTGCTACATACCTGGATGCAACCAAGAAGTCATCAAGAACACCCGCGCAGAAGTCAGCAAACACGTCAAAAAGTTCCACCTCTACGCCGAGGATCCCCAGTACGTCATGCGGATTGCTGTCCAGCCGCTTCCCGCCGCCGATCGCTTCGTCAAGGTCGAAATGGTTTTACGGACATTTCCAGACAGAAGACACTCGCTTATACATAACTCACATCAGTATTCCTGTGGCTATTGTCGAGACGTTGCGGCACGGCCCGATCAGCTTGATAGCCATTCTTTGATGCCGTACCCTGCGCAACTATGTTCTCTCGCTCAGATCTGCACCCCCTCAAACATCGTTCTATTCTACAAGCTTATCTCTCGGAGTTTAGAGTAGGGCAGCAACGCTCTTACCCTCCTTTTCTATTAATAATGCTTTGAACACCATTTCTCACCGCATTTCATTATATAACTCCCTTTCACGCGTCAATTACTGTATCACTACCACATTGCATTTTATATCTCGGATCATCCTTGCCGTTACATATCCCGTTTCATAAATTGGACCATTACGCTGTATCATAGAGTTTATAAATCTAATCAGAAGATGTTCTTCCCTGCGTGGATTGAAATTCTGTCATACGCAGAACGCGGCGTTCAACCTCGCGATTTCCTCAATGTGGCTGACGACCCTCTTGTCGGCCTCCGACAGCCTAATGTAACGATGAATTTGGAGCAAGTAGATGTAATTAGTTTGCAGACGCTCCAGAGAGGCTTTGACCGCCTTGAAGATAACCGTAGGCGACTCGAAGTTGTTGACGTAGTCTCGACTTTTTCCGAGGTTTGGATAGAAAATACTTCGAACAGACGAGTCTTTTGGCACGGGCATGTACGTAGCATTTCTCAGCGATGATAATTTCGCTCTGCGGGACGTTGTACTATATTCCATATCAGATGCATAAGCTGCGTACTCTCGATTCAATTGCCCTTTACTTTTTTCACGAAGTTTCCAATAAAGCGCCCAGATTCCCCGGCGGAGTAGACAGGTATCTACCGTGTCGACGCCTCAGTCCCATGCTTCCTCGAGCACCTCGATAGAAGTCACTCTAACCCGTTTCTGAAGAGACCGATTCAAACAACAGAAAACTGACAGTCGTCCACGCATAATTACTTATGCTCCGTTCCGAAACTCACCGCGGGTTTTGTGTCAGTCTTTGGATGTCCGCTGGACACAAGACCAGTAATAGGAACAGACACCTGTCCGATCTTCCAAGCTGGTGGTATTGGACTGTGACGTTGTCAGTAGCCATGGTGGTCGAAAGGAAGGAACTCAGGTCATGACTAAGATCAAATTTTTTGCAAGATAGGGGCTATTTCACTTTCTGCTTCTGAAGCTCACAACATACGCATGTTACGCGTTCATCAATATACCCCGTTCATTAATTATGGCCGATCCAAACATGATCTCCTATGGCCGAGTGATAACGTGTGCAAGTGCTACAAAAATGAATACAAGTACCATGCCCCATGATGGTCATCAGAACGAATAGCATGGCGCCGCATGCCAAATTTTGTGATGTTTTTAGATGAGAAGAAAGGAAGTATCCACCATCACATCATGAGTCATCTTCTGACATTCAAGGCCTTCCGAAGATGAGCTTCGCAATGCCGCCTGCAGATGCGTTTCTGTCAACTTCAATGCCGATCAACTGAACTTTATGACCAAGCCAGTCTATCCTTCTCACGCCTCCATCCCAGCCACCGCCCGTCTTCGAGCAGCGTCTCTCATAAGCTCTCGTGACCTTGCGCTGCGCAGGCGAACCAGTGCCCAATGCATCCCATTCCTCGTGCGTCACCCTGATGGCCAGCGTGTTGTGTAACGCATAAAGTAAATCCATATTTGAGATCGGCTGCGCCTCGGTCGGAATCGTGGGAGCGTTGCCGAGGTAAAACTTTCCCACCTTCGAAGAAGGAGAGACGACGACAGGCCAGGGGAACTTATCGCACCTCATGACCAGTTTTGTGAAAGTCGGTGGATCGGTGGCAGGTTGTGCGAGAGTATGCGTGGGAACTGCCGAGCGTGTGTTGCGGTCAACAACAGAACGTGAGGAAGGGGGGAAAGTCACATCGTAAGAGATGGGAGCATTATGGAACCGGCTCGAGGCCAAAAGTGGATGCATATTGATAGAATCTTTGGAGTTGGGATTTAGGAAAGAGACGTGAGGACGGGGATCTGTAGCCCAACAATCAGATAAGTTAACAATAACAGGAAAACAACGTACGGTGGACAACAACCGGCCTCGAATCTGCATCCCATGTGTTATTATGCTTCAACACCGGTCGACGTGGGGTCGGGATGCTGGTGGAGCTTGCTGACCGCGGAGGGACATAGCGACCATGACCATGAGAAGATGTTGGCTGGTTGGAGGATGCCGCAGTTGTACAAGAGTCACTGCTGGTGCGAGCAATTGGTGTGTAAATTGGATATTGTGAATCTACGTACGCAAAACAGTTAGTTCAGCTACCTCATGGGAGACAAGAAAATTGGCGTACAATGGTCATACTTATAGCTCAAGCTTCGATGGAATGTGGGTCGATGAGGCTGGTGCTGCTGCTGGTACGAATACGAACGGGGCGGTGCCGTTAAAGGCTCATCTGGATAGTATCGGATAGGAGGGGGTTGAGTTGTCATCGAAGCTTCGTAACTGCTGTTGTGCTTCATAGCACTGCCCGCGGTTGGTGGAATGCTAGAAGGCGAGACAAAAACGTAGTTCACAGGAACGGAACGAGAACGGTCGTGAGGTAGTGAATGCCGTGGTTTCTGGTCGGACTGGCCACCACCAAACAGACCGCGAAGAATAGACGTCATGTTCGCTGCTCGAGAGAGTGATTCCTGTCGAAGCTGGAGAGGATCCAATGAATACGATGACTGAATCGATGGGACTCCGTCCTTATATATGAATTACTGCTACTGGCGCGCAGGCGGATGGCCGGGTCGATATCCGAAAACCAGACCTCGAAGTCCATGACAATGAAGTAAGTCGCAGCGATTCGAAGTGTTCGAAGGTTAGGTCACGACGCGTAGATGGCAAGGGGTGTGTTGGGATTGGGAAGGATCGTGGCGCTAATTTCGGCAACAGTAAGGATACGTGCCCGTAATCTCCGGCCAGCGAAAGGAGGATATCCGTAAAGGATCAATTAGGGTAAGCAGAGAACTTGATTGGCTTTTAGATAGAATTAGTAAGGGACACCGTGATGCGTCTGATTGGAAAAGCAGCGCATTGCCCACACGTGTGTTTGGACGTTGAGGTTCGGCGCGGGGTAGTAACCGCAGCCTCAAGGACGAGTCGCGTCAGTATTATGCGTCCCGTGAGCATCCTAGATATGCTAGGCTTCCCTTTAGAAGATGATGGTCAATCCTCGTTGAATACGCAAGACGGAAAACTGCACCTTCCCTGGTATAATGGAAGTTACTGGCCCCGATAGTATATTCTCTGCCTGAGGTAGCCTTCAAATCTGAAGCAAAGTTCCGAAATGGAAGAAGTGTTCTCTAAAGGGGATCCCTCCGATAGCCAGGGATCAGGGGGGCGGTACGTACTCGCAGAAGCCTCTCGGTTAACGAATCTAAGCGATCCTCCCTGGTCTGGATTCCAACCAGCGTCCACCTCAATGAATACATGGTTTTGTGGATCTCTAGATTTGGGAAGTTGCCTTCCAGAGGCGACTTACCAAACCACAACGTTGCATCCGCAAGGTCAACAACAAACCGAGCACTGATACCTGCGGTTCAGAGATAGAAGCATGATTGTGGATTACTCCCGAGATAAGATATAGAATATGATAGAACCCTTACTGATCTAGAAGTACAGCGAGTAGGTCCGACATACATTAGTGAATATTACGGCGTTTAATCTCAATGAAACAATCCGCGTAATCGATATTACTGATCCCGCAGCAACTCGGTGCCAGAAGACGCAACCGCAACAACCTAACAGGCGGTTGTGGCCCACATTAACAGTTGGTACTATTTGCCAAAGTCGTATTGGTTGACATCCACTGCGAACGGACACTATGCCTTGAGGCCAAAGGTGCCGCAAACCACCAAAGGGTGGTAACGCCAACCGGGAATGTGTACGTAGCCTGGGAAAATGTTATCTGAGTAACTGACCGGCCCGGCAAAATCAAAGCGTCCTACCTGCACCCCTCGGAACGCGATAGAGGCCGTAACCGGGACAGGATTCCAAGCAGAGGAAGCGCTGTCATCCCCTAAATCCGAAGTTTGATAAAGCCGAGATGATCGTCGATCACCCGAAAGACACGTACAGTTCAACACGACCAGCGAATAGCGAACCCATTCGCTTGCAGACTCTCTACCAGTCGCGTATGCACCAACACGCAAGGCCCAGCTGTTACTGCCGCCGACCGTGACGCCAATTCTCTGCCCGAATGGACCGCTCCAATCTTTTGGAATAATAGCCTTCGAGGCCTGAGCCATAGAATAGTATTCTTGGTTGAAAGAATAAGACCCATCGTTGTTGATGGTTACAACTCCCCGACAGCCAGCTGTGCAGCTGTTTGAACCCGGAAGCCTGGGGTTACCGTTACCATCCAGAGCGAAATTCCACATTAGACCCTACAAGAGGTCATTAAATGGTATTCCCCGGATAAAGAATAGATAGCGCTCACAGTTTTAGCCCAGTGTTCTAAACTTCCTATCCAGCTATACGATCACAATGAGTAAACGCTGCGTATACGTCAGCGGGGAACTCACAGATTGTCCATGTACCACTGTTATGCCGACGTTAGAATGCGACCCCAACGGATAGGATATTTGGTGATCTACCTACCTTAATGTCCTGCCACCAATCGCTACCGAGCGTTCCAGAGCACTCCGTGAAGTATATTTCCTAAACAAGACCATCAGAAAGCCGTCCGGTCAGAAAGATGGAAAAGGATCTACCTTATCCGGGTATGCAGAGTGAAAGGATTCTTGGAGGCCAACGCTGCCTTCATAACAATGAAATGACGCTCCTGCAAACGAGTCTCGAGCTCCTTGCATCTATGCTCGGCTATCAGAAGTGGCGCATTGTAAGATGAAAACCCATACGTACGACCTCCACGGGGTATGTCGCAGCATTGTTCCAATTATGCTATTAGATGAATTGTAAGTAGCATGCAGTACCGACGAGGTAAACCCCGACCTCATATGCAATAACCCTGACACTTGAAAACCCGTTATTATCAAGGAGTGTTCGTAAGGTCCTCCCAATCTGAGCTTCTGTGGCAGCAGGCATCCAGCATGATGGATAGCCATCTGTGCTGTACTGGGGTTCATTCTAGGGTTTCTGTCGATTGAAAAGAGTTATGGTGATCATATAAGGACAGCACGAACTTGAATTGAGATTGCATAAATCGGCACGCCTTTGCCTGAAAAGCCTTGGACCGCCTTCAACAGATATGTGGGGTCTGTTGAAATGAAAGGTTAAGTGGCACACATTACCGTGGACTGATGGACCTACAGACGCTAATGTAGCCATCAATCAGTGAACCTCCGTTCATCGACCTCGACGTCTTCATCCATGCGGGCTATTCATTTATGCGTAAGCGAGCGCATTATGATGGGCAGATATATGGAGAACTGACAGGCGACCAAGGGACGAGATGAACCTTCGAAAAGGCGTATACGTAAGCAACTAGGTATTAGCTGTGATGATCTTGAAGCTTACCATTAAGCGACTATTCACTGATAGAATGTCGCGTAGAACAGAGAATAGATACCACGGGGCATTATTTACGTAGAAGTTGCTTAAAATGTTGTCGCTGCTTGAATCGTCGTAACTGTAGACTGTAGAAACGGTCAGAGCACAGTCACAAGGCCTCGCGGATATGGCGGACCCGAAGCAGAAAAATCGGTTGCGCCAAGAGCAACTCGAATATAGCTGAGGCCAGCGGCATTAGCGCCATCGGTCATGTCGAACGACTGACGTAGAAGACTCCAGTAGTTATTCGAATTTTTCCCCTAAAAATAGTGAACACGTATACAACAGCCAGGCGAAAAAACGGACCTTCATATCGTTCAGAAGATTGGCTGAAGCATCCGCTGGATCAAATGTTAAACACGATGAAGTCGGACAGAGAGGACATCACAAACTAAGAGTCGCGCCAAATCCAAGAATTGTCTGATAAACAGTGGTGTCAGAGACTGTGATGTATGTACTCTGAGGATGGCTCGTGGCCGCAAAGTTGATTGCGGCTGAGAGTGATTTCCGTGTAAGCAGACTGCGACGATCCCAGGTCGTCTCCCACTACAGACAGAGAAATCAACAAGTTGTACAAGTAATAGAATCTGGATACGCACGACGTCCCATATCTGTTGGGTGAGGGCGCATCGTGCGAGCGCGAAGGCGAAAATTAGAAAAATAAGCATAGGACGACAGAGACTTGAGCTGGTCAATGCAGAGCACAAGCTTATATACCCCTTGACGGTGGCTACCCACTGACATAGAAGGAAGAAGCTGCTCCCAAGAACTGGTCAGTAACCATGTTTACTATGCGATAGAACGGTTACTCCGTAGACGTAGAAGTCGGTAAAACTAGCAGTAGCACATGCTTGCTGCCTGTAGCCCATTAATCATTTGGGGTCAGTTTGAGACGACGATTCTTGGAATGCATTGTCCTGTGGAGCAAGTCAGGTCCGACTTCAAATTCCCGGGCGTGAACTAACCTAGGTCCAGTCAAATACGCGTCTTCTGCTTTGGCCCTGGACGTGATGCGGTTATCTGTCGGGCCGATGATCGTTTAGGATCATGTCAGTAGACTTGCAGCCAAGTGACTAAGGCAACATGTGAGCCGAAGAACAGAATGCGAGAGAACGCACCGTATGCAGACCAACGACAACGACAACTGTGCAAATGGTAAATACGCGATTTATCAGCGTTTGCCCATCACGTGTGCGAGACGGGTCTAAGAAAAGTCATATCTCAAGCCAACGATAGAGAAAGGACCTACAGTATAACGCGAGGAGGACACGCCGACGAGGTCTCCATTGGCCTATCGACACCTCCTGTGATCCTGTTCTCCAGATGGATCATGAACAGGTCCCACGATGAGACAAACCGTATACCTCCACCGAAAAATCAGGCGAAACCGACAATGACGACAACCGGTAGATACGTTTGGATTAAGATACCATAGAGTACATTGAAGCATGATTTTTACATGTTTTATTTTGAGAATGATTACTTTACTGCACGAAAACATCAGTTCATATCTAGGAAAGAAGGATCAAGATGCGCACCTCGCCCAGCTTTCTGACACTGCCAGGCAATATTCCAAGAGAAATCATCATGATATCAAACAACTACAGGTCTCCCTATATGAATGTCGAAGAGTTAAAGAGGCTACGAGGGGCACTGTGGTCATCGTGGTCGAAGCAAGAAAATAAATGGTTATTGTTCACTGTTTATTAACATAGCTGAACCGGCAGCGATCGGTCCGCTGCAGCCGGACCAAGCCGGAACCGCGACTTTTTGTTTACTTATGGTACGGGCAGGACCTAGACTCTAGGACCGGAGGAACACACCCATCGTATGGTGGAACCGGTAGCGCTTATGTTTGCAGCCCATCATATGTCATAAAGCGACGGGGCCATCGCACGCGTGGCTTGATTCTTTTGGCTTTTTTTTTTTGCGAAGACAGTCCGGGTCGCTGAAATGCCTAAGTATTAGTAATGATCTGCTTTTCTTTCTTTGCTGCTACTCAACTGCTACTGATAACTTCTGGTGGCCAGGCCTGGATAATGTGTCTACGCGCCGAAAAATCCAACATTTTATCGAAGTGGGGAAAAGTCTCATCAAACTCAATTTCCTTTGTCGAAACCTGGCATTTGCCTTGCATCACCGGACTTCCCTAGAGCCTGACTCCTCGATTAGCAACAGGTTCTTATCTGTTCTGACTCAGACCCTCTGATTATGATTTTGCCAGCTGTGAGTAGCTAATTTCTCTCTCAGATCAGTGTCCTCAAGTGCGGTTGCCCCAACATGTCCTGTAGTCCTCAATTTCAAGTCTAGACAACCGAATTAGTCCAGGTGCTTCGCGAAGATGGACTTGGAAGCGCGGACTTAATCATTCATCCACGGTAAACCTAGAGATTACCGTCGACGATAGTATTAATCATGACGTCGTTGTTCCCCGGGCTAGCGTAAAAGCGGTTAATAGTTCACGTCGTGGCGCAGGGAACACGACCTCCGTCTCAAGATATCGTCAAGGATCATGCGCACCATTTAATGTTCGGTTCCGGGTGGCCCTTATCTAGGGACCGATAGCTGTAATGATGATTGCCGTGCACATGTGAAGCTCCTACAAAGGTTAGCGAATTCATTTATCACTGACGATGGTATTGCCTTTTTTTAACACTAGACTTCAGACCCTCAGAATGAGTTCAAGCAACTACTCTTCATTGGAGTTTATAATCTCCAGAAGATCAAGTTGAGATCAGACGCGCCCACAAGTTCCCCGGGCCCTTAGTCTGAAACGACCAATGTGAAGACTCTGGTAACATTGCTAATCCTGACGCCACACGGATGATAACTTTATGTTCCGGAGGAATCAGGTGGCTCTTTGATTCCGAGCGATTCCAATTTTAGGCATCGGGACAGGTGGAATGTATGTTTAAGTTCGGGCCCGCGATCGCATTCAGTTTCTCCAGACATAAGACAAGAAGAATGGCCATTGACCCTGGCTACGAACATATTCTCCATGTCCTGGCTTGTAACTGCAGGCATCTGCCTCTCGTTGGTTTTTCTTCGTAAGTGTCCTCTCTCCCTACCTATGCCAAATTTGATCCAACTGAGCATGTGATTTAGCCTTCTACGTCCTGAAACGACTCATTTCCTCTTTTTTCAATCGCGAGCGTTCGAAGGACTGGAAAGATGTATGCCAAATAGCTGTCTTCCGTTTCGCCGGCGACTGCTTTGCTTTTGGACGTATGAAATGTAAATCGACGCAGGAAAACTACATGCAATGGACGAGGTCGACAGGGTTGCCCTATACTGTCGACACAGTACCTGGTATCGATGATACTAAGATCTTGTGGATTGGTCCAAAGCGCCTGAAGAATGTTTTATTCTACTGCCACGGCAAGTGTTCCTTCGACTGCTATTGTCGTTTATAACAGCTCACACTGTACAAGGCGGCGGCTACATGATAAGCGCCCTTGCTGCACAGATGAACTTCTATCGCTACCTCCAACTTGAACTCGAAAAGCGCGGTGTTCAGGTTGGCGTAGCAATGATAACATACAGTAAGCTTCGCATCCACCGATTTTCCGCGTCTTGTTTCAACAAACGATGCAGAGTTGCTACCTGAGCATCAATTCCCCACTCAATTGCGCCAAGCTAGAGATGCTCTCGACTTTCTCATACGGGCGGGCGTGCATCCCCGCAATATCATGCTCGCTGGAGAGTCAGCCGGAGCCAACCTTGTCATTCAAACACTGTCCCATATTCTCCACCGTCTTCCATCAGTACAGCCGCTTATACTTCCAACCGACCAGATTTTCCGAGGCACCTTACTCATCTCTCCCTGGGTATCAATGACGGCCGACTCAAAATCATCATGGTCACTTCTTCACGCCAAATACAAATACGACATCCTTGCCTCTCGTATTATACGCCTCATATGCAAGGAAGTGGTGAGAGATATCCCAGAAACCGACATCATGTTCCTAGATCCGGTCGAAGCACCCAAGACCTGGTTCGATGGTTTGAATGATGTGGTGGACCGGATTCTCATAACTTATGGCGAATTTGAAGGGTTTGTGCCGGGTATTCAACTTCTATGTGAGAAGTATCTAAAGCCGTATCACGAGGACGTGATGACTTTTCAACAGAAGGATGGCGTTCACGGCGACCCGATCTTGAAGTTTATTCGGAAACACCAGGACCTGGGAGATATGGTACCGCTGATCGTGGACTGGGTTGCGGAATTATTTATGAACTAAAACGACACAAGGTCGATGGCGTTATATCGTCTGTAAAGTTACGTCTGTAATTTTAGTTGTATCGAAGCGGTGGACCACACTGTCCGTGGTAACACGTGAAATTTCGAAGATCCCAACAGGTCCATTATAATGATTTCATGATCGCTCGGTCGCATCAATTTGTACCCCAGAAAAAATAGAAGGTAAAAAAAGCATCCTCCCTGATCTTCAGCTCTCGGTTCCCAGCTCCGTCTCAAAATGAGCAGACGTGGCATACCCATGAAACTCAACGGCTAAGCCTTCTTCCTCGAGTTCCGCAAGCGTATTCAGTATTTCCGACGGCTTCGAAGAATATGGCGCACAAAGCGTCAAGGACCTCAACCGCGCTCCATCGCCACGATGCCCTGGCAAGCCCCATCTCGACTGGACCATTCTCATAAATGCCTCTTGATGAAAAGAGGCCTCGAACGACCAATCAAGGATCCTGTCTGGACCAAGGGTGCAGCTGTCGTCCCGTAGCGTTAAATCATCCACATGCGGAGCAAGACATGTTATGCCATCGAAAGCCAGAGCGTCATATACGTCTTTGGCACCATCCATGTCAACTCGAAGGGATAACCTAGTCAACGTAGTCGCGCAGGTCTCCAGGATTGATGACAAGGACGAATATTGGAGTGGCACAATCTCAAGGAGGAGGGTCTCCAGCGGACAGCGCGACTCTCGGATGAAAGTCTCGATATCCGAGCGCAACTCAGGCATGAAGTAATGCGAGATCCCTTCAATCCTGAAATGTTGCAAGGCTGGAAGACGTATATGCCCCAAGCACGGCGCATCACTGTACAACGACAGCTGACAGAGTCGGGTATGCCACGTTAGTCCTTCGGCTGGAATTTGGTGAAAGACGGTCATATGCCTCACCCAAAGCTCCGCTTCTACAACCTCCGAAAGATTCCTGAAGAACGAGTTACACTCTTCCACAAGATGAAGGTCTCCAGCAAACCTCTTCAACCGTTTGGATGGGAAATGGACTTGAGATATCCCGATTCCTTCGAGACGGACATCATTCAAAAGCAGTGCGGAGAAGAATACTTTGACAGGTTCCTCCCAACCATCGACTCTTCGCCAATTGATGTATGCTCCCTCGAACGAGAGATGAAGTGTAATGAGCTTTGGGACGTCCGCTACCAGCTCTGACAAAGTCTTCCAACCAGGAAGGCAAAGTGTCATCTCAAGCGTATGCAGCCGATGGAAATCGGAAGCGAAGCACCCGAGGACAAAGGTCACATCATTGGAAGAGTTGACGCTGAAAGATAATGGGGATTGTTTGGACCGCTCGAGATACATTTGGAGTAACTCCGTGGGGAAAGGATCGTTATGATGTCTCGTCGTATCATCAAAGTATAGAGTTGACCAAAGCGTGGACGTCGACACAGCAACATTTCGCCAAAGCTGACAAACATGGCTCACGACCCGCGGAATACTCTGGCGTGTATCCAGATTGTCAACAGAGTGCCCGTCGTCTGCCGCTAGGATAAAGATCTCGGCTAGTATCTCAACAGGGAGGGACCATATCGGAGCCACCACACATTTCTGGCGTTCCAATTGATCCTCCTTCTGCTTTCGCACTCGACGGAGATTAGAGAACGAAGCGCGCAAGCGACGCATTTGTTGATCGAGAACAGCAATATCTCCCTCTATGTCCAGAATGTTGTTTTGTACACATTGCCGATCTGCAGAAGATAGCAGGAGAAGATGGGGGTCGACTTTGAGAGGTTCTTCGTCAGTGTGGCTGGTCTGGGGGCCGACAATGCCGCAGGTTGGACATGCCGACAACATAGGCAGATGCTGTTAACCGGGTGATTGAACGTACTAAGTCATTCAAAAATTAGTCAAAAATTGAATGCGAGAAAAATCTTTACCTACCGTTGAGCTGGAAATTGACCGCTCTGACGAACGTCGAGGTGAGACAAAAAGAGTATTCGGGGGTCCGGCCCGGAGGCCGCTAGAGGCTGCTTCTACTGAGCTGTATCAGCGGAGATGGCCAATCAAACCAGTTTTCCAGTTTTACCCATTCCTGATTGGGACCTGGCGCCGGTACCCCCCGAACACAACACATTCGGAACGCACCATATCCTTCCAACAGTGCTGTTACCTGACATATGACCTTCCTCGAAATCATCAGCCATTTTCTCTTTGGTTTTCTATTGGACTTGCGCAGCTCAGTGTGGTGCAGCATCGTTTGAACGGCGTCCGCCCTAGCGTACGTATGGAGATCATTCGACTCGTATATTTGGGATTGGGCCGATAGGCAGAGTCGCAGTTTACAGACGTTTATTCTCTCTGGTCCTTCCAAATTTTCTAGTAATTCCCCGACCAATAATAACCCAGCAAGAGGTAACTGCGCGAGCTCGCCAAGTCCTAGATATATTACGGCTTCACTGCCGACTTCATGTCTAGCGTTCGATATAGTTCCATTTCTTACGCGCCTATGGCGGCGGAATATAAAGGTATAAACGGCTAGGTTGGGGATGGCGCTCTATCCAATCAATTTTGTTCCGAGTCCTGTGTATACAGGATTTCGGTCTTTGCAACCTGAGCTTTAATTGTGGCTGTGTATGTTGGTGATTCCCCGATGATTCTCCTTTGGGTTCGATGCGGGTTCTTTTTTTCCTTTGTCATCCTGCTTACACTCCGGCTTGAGTGATACCCGGTGGGCCGGGTACGTGTCACCACGAGCATTCGATGCTCTTCGAGACTTCGCTATCATCTACATGGACTTATTTTCCTTCCAATACCATAATCTAAGACGGATAATGCCAGCATTCTAATACTAGGCTTTGGACTTTATCTTCATCCCCGGTCCTTCGTTTATCACTCAGGGTAGGTGACAAGTTTGCATTGGTAAAAATGCAAGGGAAACGACTAGAATAGATATGAAAATTTGGCACATTCTTTTGAACACGACACACACTTGACCCTTAGGCTTGTCTGCGCTCTACAGTATAACCACACATTGAGACACGTTGGTGAGTATATGCGCTCTTTTACGACTTGTACTGATGGAACATCTCAGGCAAATGGTTCGAAATGGATAACAAAGTCAAGCATTGCGGAAATCAAACCCAAAAGTGACGGTCTGCTTATTTTTCATAATTTCGTTCAGTTTCTAACGTCAACAAAATTGTAAATACCTCCGGTAAAAGGGCTAGGTCCTCTTCGAGCTTATCTTGGGTAGTCGGGTGCGCACTGCGTGGTCAGTATCCATGAGGCTCTGTACAATGTCATTTTTAGGTCAATACCTCTGGACACATATAATCTGCTACTCACGGGACCTGAAGCTTTTTAAATCAAGGCAGGCAATGAAGCTTGAAGAGAGACTGGGGAAGAAATTTATTTGTGGTCGTCTTTGGAATACAAGATGCGCTGACTACACCATTTATGAATTTTCACTCATTGAGTATGTACAGGGTTTGATTTGAATCTTGAACTGTGTCGACATTTTTTGGTTATGTACAAGACAATCAATTGACTCTTACGTTCGTCATAATAAATACAGCCTATTAACCATGTGCCAGTCAAACAACATCGTCAAACATTCACCCAACTCCTTGAATTCTGGACCGATTCCTTTTCATCGATTGATTGCCGAATCTCACGTCCACGATGAACGTTGAACCTGCATATTTGTGGACATCATCATCATCCACAATAGTGTCGTCTTCACTCGAACAGGGTTTTGTGCTTCTCAAAGCGCGACACGCACTTCTCCGGTCCCAGTAGTGTCACCAAGAACACCACGAGACATCCAATGACAATTCCCTGCACCTTCGCATAATCGGTAACATTCTCCATTGTGCCGTCCGTATGTGTGACAATTGTCTTCTGGCAGTATCCTCTGTCTGAGCGCTGGCAGACGATACCATGTTATTGATCTGATAGGCAGCACCAGGAACGTGGGTGAGGACATCTTAGCAAGTTGGATTGACATGACGCCCCAAGCATCTTGTACACGAAATTGGACACCAAAGGCCCAGACGGCAAGGATTGCAAAGCTGCTGAGGCTGATCCGGATGAGACACCCAACAAGGAGAACAACGAGGACGATAGCCAGCCGTCGAGTCTCAACCAATATGTCGAAATAAAGTCATCCAAGGCACCTCTGGTGATCACAACCTTCATACTCAGTCAGACTAGGCTGATCAGTGAACGTACGCAATTCCCTATGATAATTGCAACGGTGGCACTGTGCTAACTACTTACTATCTTTGAACTCTCACAGGTAGGTGGGATATAGGTCTTGGGTGGCGTACGACAGGAAATTAAACCTTGTCAGTGATATCAGTGATATCAGTCGAATCTTCCACAATCAGAAAGGAGAAAGGTGCCAATTATGAAGAGAAGCGAGTGGACGCAAAGCAAGGTTTTCATTATCGTTCCAATCTCCTTGATTAACATCTTCAACGCCTTCTCTGCTATTCGTCGGCCGCCTGTGCTCCCTCAGCTGACACCGCGAACAGACTGGTACCCGGCATGGTCCAAAAGTGCTCTACATCCAGTCGGAACTGCGGGGAGCGCATTGGAGAAGCTCTCATTCTGAGCTTCAGTAATAGACTCTGCCGTACCATCGAACGTAAGTCTACGTCGTTGACATGCCTTCATTGGAGGGTCAAGTCACCGGACTCTACTAATTCCTTATTTTTCTAATGTTATGCAGTGTGAATGTTAGAATGAGCATCAACGCTCTAAAGTACTGGGATTCCCAAAAAATCCTTGAGGACTCGGACTTGCCACGCTTGCGATGGCCCCCCACTTTTATCGGCTCCCTGTGAGGAATAGTCTATCTTCCTTCTATTGCGTCTTTTGCTTTACTCTC
>JAUEPT010000534.1:0-17080 GCA_030435635.1 Armillaria borealis | reverse complement strand
GTCATGACTTAGGGTCTCAAGATCTCTATCTGGACACGATTGGTTGAAGTCATAACCCGACGGTCAACTGGAAGACGGAACCAATTCTGTTTGGACGCTGCCCAATGCGTCAAGAATCCATTTCCCCCTTCCCCGACGCAGATCCCGACGACCCCTTGGACTGAAGAGCTCGAAGACGGCGGACCGTATTCTCGCCGTCAACATGGAAGAAGAATACGAGATCCACTGCAGTACATCACGCCAACGATCTCGCCGCCGCCGCTACCAACGTGGAGAAACCCCAGAAGACCTTCGAAGAATGGTACCTCCCCGACTACCGCTCTTTCCGCGACTTGTTCTCAAAAGAGAACTTCGACGAACTCCCTGAACGAAAACCGTGGGACCACGCCATTGAGCTAATCCCGAACGCCAAGTCGACGCTCGACTGCAAGGTATATCCCTTGAACCGAAACGAACAGGAACAGCTCGACTAAGTTCCTCGACGAGAAACCTGGAGTCTGGTCGCATTCGCGATTCCAAGTCTCCCTTCGCCTCACCGTTCTTCTTCGTCAAGAAGAAGGACGGTTCTTTGCGTCCCGTTCAGGACTATCGCAAGCTGAACGAAATGACGATCAAGAACCGATACCCGCTCCCGCTCATCTCGGAGCTCATTGACAAGCTTCAAGGAGCCAAGTACTTCTCGAAGCTTGACGTTCGTTGGGGATACAACAACGTCAGGATCAAGGAGGGTGACGAGGAGAAAGCCGCCTTCCACACGAATCGAGGCTTGTTCGAGCCCACCGTCATGTTCTTCGGGCTTACCAATTCGCCCGCAACCTTCCAGTGGATGATGAATGACATCTTCAAGGATCTCATCTCCGAAGGAAAGGTCACGATATACCTCGACGATATTCTGATCTTCACCAAAGATCTCGACGAACACCGACGCATCGTACGACGAGTACTTCAGCGCCTGCGCAAGAACAAGTTGTTCCTAAAGGCAGAGAAGTGCGAGTTTGAGGTCCTCGAGACAGAATACCTCGGAGTCATCATCAGCGAAGGATCGGTTCGCATGGACCCAGTCAAGCTCGCCGGTATCGCAGAATGGCCGACACTGACAAAGAAGAAGGAACTCCAATCGTTCCTGGGATTCACCAACTTCTATCGCAAGTTCATCAAGAACTACTCGAAGGTGGTACGCGCTCTGACCCAACTCACGGGAAAGGCAGAATGGACCTGGGGCGCTGCGCAGAATCAGGCGTTCCAACAGTTGAAGAAGCAGATGGCCGAGGATGTCATACTCGCCATCCCGAACAAGGACGGACGCTTCAGGGTAGAAGCAGACGCGAGCAACGGAGCCATTGGCGCTGTACTCAGCCAGGAACAGGACGGCAAATGGAGACCCGTAGCCTTCATGTCCAAGGCGCTCACGCAGACCGAGCGCAACTACGAAATCTACGACAAGGAGTTGCTAGCAATCATGCTCGCGCTCAGCGAATGGCGCCATTACCTCATGGGTGCGGCACAGGACGTGGAGATCTGGACAGATCACCAGAACTTGCAGTACTTCCGCAAGCCACAGAAACTGAACCGACGACAAGTGCGCTGGGTGACAGAGTTGGCTGAATACCACTTTGTACTCAAGCACAAGCCTGGCACCACCAACGTCAAGGCAGACTTACTCAGTCGCCGCGTCGATCACGACCAAGGCGAAGACGACAACGGCGATATCATAGTACTGTCACCCGAACACTTCCGGGCCATGATCATGCCCACGACAGCCGACGCTAACTCCCGAGTCATGGAGGTGACGCGTCAGAAGGAACTTTGGAACAAGGGCATCGCCACGTCCCTCGAGCACGAACGAGGAATCACCGAGAAGGACGGGATCTTGTATTACCAAGACCGTATCTACGTACCGCAGCATCGGGCTGTTTGAGGCGAAATCATCGCTCGCAGCCACGACCACATTACCGCCGGACATCCCGGAGTCGCCAAGACTAGTGAACTCGTTCTTCGCGAGTACTGGTGGCCGAAGCTGAAGAAAGACGTCGAGGCATACATTGCCGGATGCGAAACTTGTCAACGAACCAAGTCTAGCAACCAAGCCAAGGCAGCGCCTCTCCACCCGAACGCGATCCCGACAGAGCCATGGACCCACATCTCCGTCGACATGATAACGGGACTCCCGGAGTCCAACAGATACGACGCGCTACTAGTCGTAGTGGACCGATTCTCCAAGGGTGTTATCTTCGTCCCTTGCAACAAGGACCTCTCCGCTGAGGGATGGGCTCGCATTCTCCGCGACCACGTATACGCACGACATGGCATGCCTAAGGTCGTTATATCCGACAGAGGCCCACAGTTTGTGTCCAAGTTCATGACCGAACTGTACCGGATGCTCGACATCAAGCAGAACGCCAGTACCGCGTTCCACCCACAGACCGACGGACAGACCGAACGAGTCAACCAGGAGGTTGAGAAGTATCTTCGGATCTTCATCAATCATCAACAAGACGACTGGGCCGACTGGCTTCCTATTGCAGAGTTCGCGCACAACAATCGCGTTCACTCAGCCACCGGTAAAAGCCCATTCATGGTCATGTACGGCAGAAACCCTCGAATACTCCCTGACTCCCCACGAACGCCTAATGCAGAAGTACCCGCTGCCACCGACTTCTCCGAAGCCATGGCAAAGATCCACAAGGAAACCGAAGAAGCGTTAGAAGCTGCCGCAGGACGTATGAAGAAGCAAGCCGACAAGCACAGAAGGAGTGCTATCGACTACCAGCCGGGAGATCGCGTATGGCTCGACTCTACGAATCTCCACCTCCCATGACCAAAGAAAAAGCTCGACGACAAGCGAGTCGGACCTTTCGAGATCATCGACAAAGCCGGCACCTCCGCGTACAAGTTACGTCTCCTGCCTCACTGGAAGATCCACCCACGCTTCAACGAGAAGCTGTTAACCCCGTACATCCCGCCGTCGTTCCCTAATCAGGAACAACCGCTGCCACCTCCGCCGGATCTCATCGAAAACGAAGAACAGTACGAGATCGAGGAGATCCTCGACTCAAAGTCGTCCAAAGTTTGCGGACGATGAGGACAACCATCGAAGACGGTGATCCACTACTTCATCAAATGGGTCGGTTGGACACGGGAGCACAACTCTTGGGTTCACGAGATAGACATGGGCAACGCAAAGGAAGTGATTGCAGACTACGAGAAGAAAGCCAAGCGAAAGCAAGGCCAAGCCATACGAGAAATCGTAACAAAACCTCGCTCTCCCCTCGCAATGGTGCTCGACCACGAGTACACACCTGACAGAGACATACGATACCTCGCTCAACGCAAAGACAGGACTCAGAAATGGGTTCTAAATCCCGACGTCACTCTCTGGGAGAAATACCTAGAGGAGTATTGGAACTCACAATACGACTCGCAACTCGAAGTTCCTCCCGAATTGTACTACGAGCGTTAGGCAGTCGGGACGCCTGCCTTAACGAGAGGGTAATGTTATGATTTTTCCATTTTCCTTATCTTATCTCTCGAGCGCCTATCTAATCATATCTTATCTTCGGCGCTCATCACTTATCTACGGATACCGGACCGGACCGCGTCATGGTCACCACGTTTATATCGGATGACTTCAGTTCTTTTACTACGGCTCGCGATACTCGCTCGCCTAGCACGACTTCTCTTACGTTTGACGAACCGTTACCTTGCGGTAACCACGGACACTGATCTATTCTTAGTATACGACATTTAGTATTTAAGTAGCATAGTTCTCGACTGTATATCCTTAGTCTCGAACTAAAGTTTATCTTACTTTGCCAATACCGCGATTAGCACCAATTGACTAAGCGCTAATACGAGTGATTGACCGAACGCGAGTCAGCTCTATTACGCCTTACGTTAATAAGGTCACGTGTCAGGCAGAGCCTAACACCATAGTGCCGGTTCCAGGTTTTGTCCACCCATCGCTTAGCTTGCTAATTTATACGCCAATGTCAGACTTGCACCCCAAGACTTACAGCGTGCACTTACTGGAACCACCTGCAGAAACACCTCTCTCACTTTCATCTCCTTTGTGGCTATGAGGTTGTCCACTTGAAGAAAACACTCATGCTGATCGACAGCCCACATGAACGGCCAACCGTTTTCTCCAGTACGATTCGGTGCCGCGCCTTCGAGTGAGCGGTCCGAGGCCACAGGCAGTGAGCTCAATGCGTCCGCCAAACCAGAAGGCCTGTAAAAATGGTCAACATAGATGCCCTACCAAGATGCAGGCGCCAACCTACCTAGGTATGAAGATCACCTCGTCGTCGTCGTCTTCCTCACTGTCAGAGTTGATGTCGATTGCTTGCACTCCTGCCATCAGAGCTTTAACAGGGCTTGCTGGCCTAGACAAACCATATCTAGCCAGTCATTCGCAGACAAAGGTTATCGTTCACTCACAAACTGGACAAAGGAATTGCAACGCCCTTTGAAGAGCGCATGGTCTTCGTTGGGCTAGGCTGATCTGTAGTGGCACTGGTTGCAGACACTGACGGCGTACGAGAGCGCTTCTTCCCTTGTAGGCCAGGGCAATCCTTGACACCCAGCAACCGTAAGATCAAATGGTCACCTCGCTGAATGGTGACCTTTTGCTTGTGATTGACCCAGGTTCCATCCTCATATCACTGGAAAGCGGTCAGCTCTTTTTCAGAAATGTTACATACTCGATTGATGATTGAGAAGCGCGATGGAAAGCAAAACGGCCAATCTTTCAACTCCACAAAGAGTTGGAAGACTTCAGCTTCGGCGCCATCCTCAAAAGCAGAAAAAATATGTCAGGCTCAGTCTTTGCTGCATCTGCTCTGTCACACACCTTGTAAAACAGTGTAACTTGAATCGCCCTCTCCTTCTCGCTCAAAACTTGGTCTCTTCGCTTTGAGCGCTCTACCACCCCCGCTTCTGTTCTTCGGGCCCCAATCGAAGGACGTTCCCCTCCAGTTGCCGCCTCAACAGCAAACTTGCGATCATCGACCAATCGCTTGCCCCAGGCCGCGTTGATCTGGCGCGAAAATATTGTATGGTTCTCCACACCGATGGGTGGACCTTGTAGCAAATTTGGCTGTGTGGAGGAGGATGGCCGGTTCGAATGGAGGGGTGCATCTGGGTATCCATGAGCGGCACAGGCGTATGTCAAGTCATTGGTGCAGTGAGTTTGGCAGCGCCCGCAAACAGTGTCGACCATATCCTGACATCCAGCCTCTCGACAGCACCTGGCAGGCGCCCCATGCGCAGCGCAGACGAATGAAAGGTCTTGAAGACAGTGCGATTTGCAAAGTCCACAGGCCCTGTGTGCGATCGCATTGCACACATCTAGCTTGCAGTGCTGCCTCCTGTTCGGCGTTCTGCTGGATGAATCCATCTCCCAAACCGTGTCGAATGGGAGGCTGTCGTTGTCGTCGTCAAGGTCAGGAAGACCACTTGGCCAGCCGTTGTTGTTGTTGTTGTTGTCGCCCTCGTTGGACCGACTGCCACGTCGGAGGAATTCGTGAACCTCCCACTCAGGATATCTAAAGATGGCACGCTTCGCCTTCGCCTCGGACACCCAGACAAAATATCTGCACGTCTGACGGAGGCCGCTTGCTCTTTCCTTAGGTGTCGTAAAGCCTGGACACTGAGGCAACAGCGATTCAGTAGGGTTATTGAAGGTTGTATTAAGAGCCTCACCTTGACGTAGTATCTTCCTTTGTTGTCTGGGTCAAAGGTGCCGTTGCAGACGGTAGGAAGGTTTAGATAACGAACACCGCACTTGGGGCACAAAGGAGTGCCTGGCATTCACCAAGATTGAGATGTATAGTGAAGTTTTTTGTTTGGCTAGTGCAAACACCATCTTTTATAGCTAACACATTTGTCTGAAGATGGGGTCAAGGCGGCTGCAGACGAGGTGATGGCAATCTCCAGTCTATTTGGCAATGCCCTTGAATCTTAACACAACTTCTTGCACCCAGTCTGAAGCCCTTTCTTCAAGTAATTAGGCTTTGCATCATCTGAAGACAGCAATAAGCGGCGTACCTTACTACCTGATATGTAATTCGGGGCCTGTAATTCGTCACTGATAAATAACACATTGTCCAAGTCCTCTGCCAGTTACATTCACTGCCACAGCCCATAAACCGAAAAGCCATGATTTCTGATCAAGAATTCTTGAAGTCCATTCCGCCAGGGAAATTGAGGGTATGTGCTTGTCCCTTCATGTCCACTAACTTGCACTCATCCGGCACTAATACTTCAGTTCCTGGTCGCTGCGATGCTGCACAAACAGAAGCGTAGTGCCCTAAAATTGCCGCTCAAAAAAGTGGATGTACTTCTCAAAATGGTGGAACATCTGAAAATCAACTGGATGGCGCTCGCTCACCCCGCTCGACACAAAATGGACAGGGTTACTATGGTCGTTGCTGAGTTCTTGCAGAAAAATCTGAAATATCGCCCTTGGGGTGTGCGTCATGAAAACCATTTCTTTGTTATTATGCTCATGGCCCTACAGGTGAAGCCCATAAGCCCAGACTCCTCTCTCTCCGCTCTAGCCATGACTCCACCGCAATCTGAGCCAGACCTGTCTCAGCCTTTGAACCCAACGCCAAACTCTACGCCACCCGTCCCCCTGCCCGAACAACCCATGATCGTCACTCTTCCAAAAACGACCTTCGCCAAAAAAAAATTGTATAAACTCATTGGACTGGTTCCGATTGCCTGAGCAAAGCCCGGGCCGATCGGAGTGCGACTCTACCATGCCAAGCATTTAGCACGCAAAGGGTGTGTTGCGGCTATTGAAGCTGCGAGTCCGTTCACCGATTGCAATGCTCCCGACACCGCCACAGCCGTGCAGTCATCTTCTCTATCCACATCTTTGCCAGCCGATCCTTCAACTCTAATACGCCCCACAATAAGCAGAGGAGTCCCATTAGAACTGGTTCAAGAACCCTTGGACAACTCAGATGTCGAACCTAACGCCCACCCAGCCGATATTCTCCCTGAAAGACCATGGTGGCCAGACATCTTTGATGATCATGCCCTATTCCCAGAGTCCTCAATCCCACCACTCAACGAAGATGATAGCTGGAGGAGACCCATGAGTGACTTGCTCGATGTCGATGAACAAGCTGACTGGGTGGTGGGCGATAGTAACTCCCCAGCTGATCCCGCTGCATTCAACGACTTGCTCAGAGCTATCATACAAGGATTGGAGAGTAGCCCCCCCCTTCTGGACTCCTCATTGCAGCGTTCAGCGCCTGTCTCCGATAATGCTGCATCAGGAGAAGTTCAGGACACCCATCCTCCTACCACATCTACAAGCTGCGAATCTTCCACCCACCTCAATGACCATCCATGCCAGACCACCACAGGGCTGCAACGTGGAACCGTCGTCGACGAGAGCGCTCTTCAAGACCAGCCGATGTCACCTACAATCGTTGATCTACCGCTCGAGCCTGCAGGCCCCACTGCCACCGTCGATGAGAGCGCTCTTCAAGACCAGCTGATGTCACCTACAATCGTCGATCTACCGGTCGAGCCTGCAAGCCCCGATGAGAGTGCTCTTCAAGACGAGCCCATGTCGCCTAAGACCATTGATCCATCACCCGCACCTACCAGCCCCACTGCCGCCATCGACGAGAGCGCTCTTCAAAACGAGTCGCCTAAAACGCCCGATCCCACACCTGCACCTGCAAGCCACACTGCTGCCATCCCCGCTGCTGACATCAAGAGTGCTCTTGAAGGCGAGTCTGTTTCGCCTCAAAGTGTTGATCTACCAGTCGGACCCGCCAGCCTCGTAGACGCGAGCGCTCTTGAAGACGAGCAGCCTCAAACACTCGATCCACCACTTGGACCTGCAAGCCCCACTGCTGTCGTCGACGATGACGCCTCCCTCCAAGCTGCCCCGTCACCACCATTCATCGACCTACGCAAATATCTTGCTCAATCTAGGCGTCGGCCTCCCAAACCCTCAACCAAGGCGAGAAAGCCGGCACCTTCCATCGATCCAGTTGGAACAGCTGTTTCTGTTGCCAGTGGTGCTCCATCGGCTCCTCCAATCGGTGAGAAGAACTCTGCCAATCACGAAAAGCAGGGTCGCTGCACCCAGCACTCCAGTGAAGACAAGAGTACAGACTCCGACAGCAGCGACAGTGATAATACTGTTCAACAGGAGCATTCTATTGCTCAGCCCATGTCAGACTCGGTTTTCTCAGGTGATATCAAGCACTTACTATAGACCATACGCTGTTCTCATATGCTGCCAGTTTTTGTCTCTCGAAGCCACCAAGAGGGCGGTCTCCAAGGTTTGTCGATACCGATATTTCCTCAAGGAGCCAAGACACTCCATGGGCGAACGTATATCAAGTTGCAGGACATGATGGATTTTATCATGCGGTCTGACTGGTTAATTCCAGAGCCCCAGTCTGGTGTGCTACATTTCATGTGTGCAGTATTGCTCCTCCTGACATTGCACCTCAGAGAAACAGACGGTCGGCATCCATCTGACTACCACCTCACTCTCCCATCCTCACGATTGCTTTGTTGGCTGGGGTCAGGTCGACCCAGAGGATAGGGAGGTGTTCGTGGTACAAGCACCTTATGCCCCTTCGACTCAAGGTCCTGCAAGCACCTCAACTAATCAACCCGGCGCACTCCCAGTGTGGCTCCCTATTCAAACAATCTCGAACTTGACATACCATCAACTTGGTCTTTGCTTCAAGATCTGGAATCGAAATTGGGTGGACCAGCAGCAGCCGCGGGACGACCATGCAGAGGTAAGAGCCCATATATCATGATAGCGTTGTTGATGCAGCTGCAGATCACATACATCGGCCCTGAGAAAACAGACCGGGGATGGTTTATCCTTCCGTCTCCTCGTACAGATGGCGAGAAACGCACTGTGCCTCCTGAGAGTGTTAAGAAGAGCGTCTGGCAGGGTGCGTACTTTATTGCTCATTGATGTGGGCCTGCTGAAGTCACTTTAGCCACTGTGTGCATAATTGACAACCGATCCGACACGATAACTCGCCTCTCGTCACGCATGCCGCCAGAGTGGTACATAAAAGACGGTGTATGCTATTTTAAGGGATTCTTGATCTTGAGAGCTGTTCAGGTCGCTGTGCCCCCCCCTGAAGGTCCGTTGGATGGCCATTTGATCCTCGCAGTCTAACATATCTCATAGAATCTCAACAACTCAGCGTTTTCCTTCCAGGTGCAGCCAGCGAAAAACTCTATCTAGGATTCGTCGATGTCAACGACTGTCATCTACCTCAGCATGCGTGGAGAGTCCATGTACCCATAACCATACTCGACGGCGCGCCTCAAATGACCTGTTTTGTCGTCATGGGCTGACCTGAAGCTCTATTGAAGTATGACACGGGTCTCACTGACCTGCCCCCATCACATTTAGTCCGCCAGCAAACGAAAGAAGTTAGATGGAGCATACCCCCCCAGCTGCTTGCCTCCATCCAGTGCGGTGACCTCTATCCATGCAGGAAAGAGCTGCCCCAACTTTTGGACGCAAGTTATGACAAGAATCTGATCCATGAAGGTGCGGATGCAGCCATTACTTGACAGCCGCTATGAAACATCGCCACAGTTACAATGTGTTGGGTTCAAGAGAACGCAATCCATCGCTACTCCATGCCGATGCTACCTGGCCACTGGATGATCATCAATGGAACGTACTATGTCTCCATGCACCACCTCATAGACTGGACTTCCCATTCAGAACGGTTGCAGCTGCCATCTCCTTTGAGTGCGTTTACTGCTGTCGCTCTGATTGTTTTATACACTCACCATGGCCATTACAGGCGACCAAGGGGTGCACATTACAGTCTTGAAGGTTGACGAGATCAAGCATGAGTGGGTGTTCATAGGAATAGGGACGGCTCGCAGTCAGGGTGTTCTGCAGTTTCAGCCTCCCGCAAAATTTCGACAAGATGTGACTGTATGGATTTCTCTTCACTACGATGACAGTTTCTTCCAGTACTTGTCCTTTTACACCACTACATTGTCACAGATGGAGGCGCTGACATCCAGAGAGCATTTCCAGGTATGCTCTCCGTTCCATCGACATGCCTATAGCCCTCAAGCACCGATTCATTCAGCCAGACAAACGCTCGCACCCTGAAATGCGCTATTATATGACACCTTGCCCTGAGCCGGTGTTTGAATCACCAGATCAAACAGCAGCGAGCCGAGCTCATATCAATGGTGCGGAGATACCCATCCACCTTCCTGCTCACTCACACTCCTGCAGGTACCATCCTCACCCAGCAAGGCGAAATCACAGGCATCTTTCATTCGTGGGCCATCCGCGGCGGACTGGCCTATATCTGTGCCATCAAGGTGTTGACGCGATTGCTGGATATACCTGCAATAGAGGGTGAGTGGATGCTATTCAACCAATTTTCCGCGGTTGCTCACCTGCGTAGCTGCCACCTCTCCTCTGGGAGTTTCGCTCGAGACTCCAAAGTCAACCCTGTTCCTTGGCCTGCTATACCCAATGCAACACAAGGTCGTCGGCCCCAAGGCTGTCTCTGAGACCCCCACAGATCAAGCAGTCTTTGTCGGCATCCCCATTACTATGACCGCAGTGGGTAGAGGCGAAGTATGCTGTCGAGTGTGGCCCTGCGCGCACGAACGAATCAAAGATGGAGAAATATCAGGCGTTGATCAGTCACATTTTAAAGTGAGGAATACGCACCCGTGCATGATCTGCTGAGCTCACTTTTCCAGCGCCTGTACCCAGACAAGGACTCGTCTCTCGGATATTGGTTCATTCCCAAGTCACGCCTGTCCTCTACTCCGCCGACTCGCAAACAGAAGCGGTGATGAGCCTAGACTTCTGTGGCAACGGCAACACCAACTCAGGAACGAGATTGGGCAATTAACGTGGTAACACGGCAATCGAGGCGATCGTGTGTGCGAGTGGGTTCGGGGCACCTCCGTGCAGTCAATCAATTCCTCTATATGCAAGTATACACTGCGACTTTTCAGTCAGCGAAGTAGTACTGCTTGGTAGTCGAGTACTAGAAGCTTTGGCTGTAAGCCGGTAGGGATCTCTCGAAACGAGAGAGGACAGAAACGGGTATGACGTGAATACCACGAATCCATAAGCGAAAACATGAGAAGAGACTAGAAAACGTCTCTAGACGGCAATCCTAGCGAAGCGAGTGAAGGAAACGGGAATAAACGTGTGAAACTGAGTCTGGGAGTGGGGAATCGGTGCGAAAACGTGTAACTGAGGCTGGGTGCGTCGAGAGAGAACGTGAAACGAAGTACTGAGGGTGCGGGGTCGAGAATAAACGTGGAAATACGGAAACTGGGCGATGATACTGAGAGCGAGAACGGAAATATACTGGCGACGGCGGGGTACTGATCCTAAACGATACGGGAATACTGATGTCGATGTCGAAAACTGGT
Organism: Armillaria borealis; assembly: GCA_030435635.1. NCBI lineage: Eukaryota > Fungi > Basidiomycota > Agaricomycetes > Agaricales > Physalacriaceae > Armillaria > Armillaria borealis. The sequence goes on along the minus strand of JAUEPT010000534.1, from coordinate 5,647 downwards.
CTTGTGCTGAAGCGATCCTATCCTATGTCAAAACTAACCTTCAAGTCCACTCGGGGGACTGTCCTATACGAAAACTATGCTGAAACTGGTCCTATACTGGTGCGAAAACGATCCTAAGTCTACTCGGAGACTACCCAAGTGGGCGACGATACGATGGTGAAAGTGAAAACGATAAAATGATCCTATGCTGGTGAAGTTGAAACGATAACGGCCGATAAAAGATAAACGTGGTGAGGTATGGTGCGGCGATCACGTATTGGCACAATATGAGCGTGTACCAATAGTGTTAAGAGCGAAGAGCGAGTGTCAAGCGACTCTTCACAGTCAAAAACCGTGGAATAACTCTGGTGAGCTTAAGAATTGACGTGCACTCGAGAATATGCTGGGGTAAACGGTATATTGCCGTGAAACGGTAATGAACGTAGTAGAATAGTCTCGATGTGGTGTAGACTCGATGCGTAGGGGTAAGCTGATCTATGCTCGAGGTAAGCTGACTCTAAGCTAAAGCTAAACGACGTTTTCTAGCTAGTTTTTATACTACAAGTACGAAATTATAAATAGAGTAAACATACGCGACTTAGTCAGGCTGTAAGGCCGTGGCTTAGTAGATTTTGTAGCAAGCATATGGTTTCTTGACTTCGAAAGTAACAGCAACTCGTTGACGTTGCCGCGTATGGACGAAAACCGTATGGTTTTATGGAGCGATGAACGGATCGTTGCGTGCTGTTTAGCTGTGGACTGGTGCGGTATGGCTTTTGTACTGAGGTGCATACTTGGGTCTATGTCGATTCGAAGTCTTGGCGAAGTAACAGCCTTAGTAAAACGCGGTCTGTAGTTGCCGTGTGCTCGAAATATCTTGGATGGATGAGTGGCCGCGGCAATCACGTCATTTCATTAAGTGATTGATTGGCGCGTTACTGTGCCGATGGGAAGCGATGCGGCAATTCCGTTTTGAGATGATTTACGATCGAAGGTGCCTCGCCGTGATGGAATGCGGCAATTGTGATGCGTAACGAGATGGGATGGATAACAAAGCGCGTGAGGAGTGGTTGCCGTAGCATGAAAGTAGTATGAGCTTGTGTGCAATCTTTGGTTTACTGAAAGTCCGTTGGGTGGACAGGGGCGGCAATTAGTGCATAAAATCCGCGAATTCTGAGCGTACAGAGCCTGGAGGCTCATCATCCCCCCTAAACTTTTATTATGTTACTCTGGAACATAAAACCGTTGCATGAGTAATCGTATTCCCACGAGAAGTCAGGGTTTTGGGCTTGGTTGCCAGGAGATAACGTGGTGGCTGTACGCGATGGCCAATATTGGTGATCGAAATGCTTTAGACGCGTCGGTGATCTAAAGATAGACACCGATAATTACTCTTTTACAGGCACGGAAGCCTTAGTATGTCTTCTTGCTTCGTCACGGATTATTCTGTGATGTGTGAAGGGACTGCACGGCTTCTGTGCCACGTGATCAGTTGGACTGAGAGAAATTTTTCTCTTTCTCTTTCTTCCCCTTCCACCTTCGCGTCCGTCGTGTGCTCTCTACTCGTCCTCTTTTCTTTTGCTCGCGCCCCCGTCTTTCCTCACAAAGACGCTCTTCCTCCTTCATCTCTGGAGGTGAGTCTATTGTTCTCGAGACGCTGCCTGTTACACAGGCGAATCTCTTCGACTTCGACGCGTACTGACTGTCTCCTTCGGTTTTACTGAAGGCCTTTCAGCTTCGCTCACTCTCTTCCGGCTATAACTTCATCGGTGTTCAACGCTGGTGAAGCTTTCGTACGAACGTTTGACTCGCTGCTTACGTGAAATGGCCGAACCGACCGACCCTGCTGCACTTGCAGCTCTCAAGGCCTATGACGATGCTTCTCGCGAACTCTCCTCGTTACAAGACAACTTCCCTGACGCGGACGAAGAAGGCGCTGTCGACGCCTGGGTAACGAAGGCTCAAATTCAATGGCAACTCGCTGCCAAGAACTGGGAGGCGGCTGAGGTCACAGACAGGGCATGGCGCCGGGTGGAGCAAACTTTTATGAAGATCCTGCCTGAGGTACGCGAGAAGAGTCTTCGGACAGCGTTTGTGGAGTACAACGAGCTGGCTGAGCGTGCAGTGCGTTGTACACTCTACTTGTATTTCCGTCTGACTGACTTTTCTTGCAGATGCAATTCGATTTTGATGTGGTCCCCCTTCCCATTCCGAAGTCTCTTAAACAGCGCGGCGCCTCTTCCAGTCAGCGGGCAGGTTCTCATGTTGCTACAAGCCCTGCGTCGTCGCGTAACAAGTCCTTGGTACCGCCTCCCAATCTGGCGCGTCAAGCAACTCCGGCTTCTCAAACTCCCAAACCGCCTGTCTTGCCTGCAATTCCGCCTCGTCAAGTTTCTCCAACACCGGTTTCTCCTAAGCCGGCTAGTCCACCAACAACTCCTCCTCAAACAAAACCGTCTTCCGTTGCTCCTTCTTCTCCAAAACGTGCTGTGCCTTCGCGCACCTCCAACTTAGCCGTGGAGATTCCTAGACTCGATTTTTCGGCCGCCAGTCCTCCCTCTACATCTGCAATACCTCATGAGAAAATTTTAATATCACTTCCTCGCGAACCGACGCCTTCCCGAACCAGGAGTCCCTCGCTTTCGACGACCAAGGCCACTACGGGTGCTTCGAGCTCGTTCCCCCCAAAACCGTCTGCAGGTCCTTTATTTTTGGGTCTAAGGGAGACCGATGTCGGTTTTGGGGGAGCTGCCTCGTTGCACTTCGATTCGACGGCTTTCCAACGGCCTGGGTGGGGCTCTCCTGCTTGGTCACCGGCTCCTACCTCTGACGATGAAACTCCTAGCCCTTCTAGATCTTCGTTTGGTCTTTCTTTTGGCCCGGCGGCTCTGCTGCCTTCGCCTTCCCAATTCAAGAAAACGAGTTCTACCATGTCTATTCAGCCATCAACATCCAGTCTTCTCACTGTGGATGGTACGGTTTTTCGTTTCTTTTACAACTTGTGAGCTGCTGTACTGATCTTTCACGTCTTCAGCCGCTACGCGTTCAAGAGTTATACCGGGTCCCGACCCTGCTCGTCTAGAAGGTACCGTCCTTCCCCATTTTTCATCGCGCAAGCCCTTATTTTATCCGGGTACAGATGACGAAGAAGAACAAAGCCGTGGAGTTATGGTGGATGAAGAGCGTGTTGAAGATTCGGAAGATGAAGACAACGTCGTTCCAGGTCAAGAGGACAACGCCCCTACCCCCCCTTTGAATGACCCAATCGACGTCAACCGGGAGCCGACACAACAGTCTGATGAGGCTCCAAGCCCGCCGCCTACCAAGTCTCGTCGTCAACATCATCGAATTTCGTTCGTATTTAACGATGTTACTGGGGATTTCGAGGATCCTCATCCAACGATTTTTCTTCCTAGGCCTCGGGCGCGTTCTCCTCAAGATCAAGCTCCTCGCCGTTCTACTCGTCCTCACGTCTCTCCGGTTGATCAGGATGCCGCGTACCTCAAAACTACTCAAGGGTCTAAGCCTTCGAAGGTCAAGAAGGACCAAAAACACCGCACGGAGTCTTCGGGAACTAAGGATTCCAAGGGCAAGGAAAAGGAACTTGCACATCGTAAGCGTGCTAGGGACGAGGACGATGGTGCTTCGGCCGTTGACAAACCGGCCGTTAAAAAGTTGAAGTCCAAGGATGTTAAGGCAGATGAAGCTGAAGGTGCGTTTATTCTTTCTGCTTGTTTTTGGCTCTTAACCAAGTTTTATCTCCTTAGTTGTTCGCGCGACCCCAGCCATTCGGAAACGTGGTCCTGCTCCATCAAAGCTGCCGCCCGTTACACTGGGTATCAGTGGTGGGGGTTTTGGTGAGAAGGTTCCTACTTCCGCTAAACCCATCAAAAACGGCCTCAAAAGCATCAGCGTTCTCGTTGTCGAGGAGGATTATGGCAAATTCGTGAAGGTGGATGGCCGATATTGGAATAAGGATGTGGCTCCGTTCGTTGGGGAACAAGTAAGTCTTCTGGCTTGGCTATCGTCTTATTAACTCGTTCTTTTTGTAGTATACCGAGCCATGCGATACGTGTAGGCGCCGCGGCACTCACTGCCGCAAACTGTTGACCCACACGGTAATTTGTGCGCGTTGCCATTATGCCAAGCAGCCTTGCGAGGTGGATGGCGAAGTCGCGTTGAATCCCGTGTCGCATTACCGCCCAAAAGGCTACAGTAATTATTTTCCTTTTCTCCCCTTTTGCCTTCCAGATGCTGACTTCGTTTTATAGAAGCGATCAACACCTTTGAGAGCGCTCTCAACGCTATCGAGGTGAACAACGCCGCTGTTACTTCCTTGGTGCAGCAGTTCCTCGCTGGTCTCAACGTTCTCTCGCACACCGAAAGCATCCGTGTCCAGTCGTCGCGCCTTCACGAGTGTCTTAACCCGGTCGAGGAAGTTGTGGAGGAGGAAGGTGATAGTGAGGTCGAGGAGGTAACTGAAGGTGTCGCAGGGCCGTCGAAGAAGAAGAAATCGAAGTCTGGTTGAGCTGCGGGGTGCTTTGGCTTGTTGGCTGGCGGAATCTCTTGGGAGCTTGGCTCCAATATTTTTGGACTTGTTATATCGGACTCGTATCGCGCGCCTTCGGGCAAATTTATATCGTACTTGCATGTCACCACCCCAAAGAGGGTAAATAAAATCGTCTTGTTGTGCTTTGATTTGTGTGATTTTGTGAAATTTTGAGTGATTTTGGGGGAATTTGGACTTAGAGAAATTTCAGCGGCTGGGGCTCACGTGCTGGATTTCACGTGATAGTCCACCTTTGGCTGTTTCTTGAATAATTCCTCTAAGTCCGAATTGCCGTGAAATTGAAATGGTAAGGAATGTGGATGGCCGTGGCTCTGGCGCCGTTGGCCTTTGGATTCATCGTGTTTCGTGCTGCTGGTCATAAGTGGTTCGTTACTGCAATGTGTTTTGGTGATATCTCCATCGTGTAAGTCAAATTGACGGTGGAGTAAGATATTTTTGTCGTTTGTGGGGTAATTTTCGTGATTTTTCGTGAAGTATTTCGTGAATTGTGGGTTTGTTTCTTTTGTGATTTTGTTACTTTTTGCGCGAAAATGTCGTGTTGAAAAGAAAGCGTGTTTTCGTCTCGTGAACCACATGCGGACCATGTCTCTCCCCCCTAAACTTTTTAAATCTTTGCTGTCGAAGGCTGAAAAGATTTAAACCGAGGTTCGAACACTTGGAATTTGAAAGTGAATGCCGCTGAGTTTTGAAAGTCGTAAACATGCGGTTGGGATTCCGTGCTGCGTTCCGTCGAACGTACGATCCAAGCTCGATAGGAATTTTCGCGTAAATGCGATGAGGTGAGGCGTCCTCTCATTTTCGTATAAAGAGGACGTTTTATTGTCGTTGTATCCTCAGAATCATCGCATTTTACTGAATCGCAATGTCTACCTCTGCTGCTCAAGCTATTCCTTCTCTCGTCTCCCTTGTGACTCATGCTGACAACATCATGCGCCATCCTCTGGAGCTCAATGCTCTGTTGCCGCGCGTTATGGCATATTTTGATGAAGCGGCCAAAGTCAAGGTACATTGCCATACTGTTGAACGAGTGTTTGTGTGCTGATAACCGTGTTGCAGTTCTTCATCGAAACCTACTACCCGTCCGCGCTCAACGAGATT
>JAUEPT010000533.1:0-17081 GCA_030435635.1 Armillaria borealis | reverse complement strand
GATAGGAGGAAGAAGACTTGATGGTTTGTGTTTATAGTGGTTCTGTGTGTGGCGCAAGTTCCATACTAGACATTCAGTGGCATGCTGTTGTTCAAAGACACAAAGGCGCCGAAGATAACAAAGACCTGATTAAAGAAGACAAAGGAACACCCTGGAACAGTGCCTCTATATGAGAGAGGCAAGTGTGGACCAAACAGGAAGGCGCCCGGACCGATCTGATCTGGGGAGGCGGCGTCTCCCGCTCTGACACACACGACCTTTCAATCGTCAAGTAACAAGCCAATATCTTCAGGAGCGAGCGGCAGGAACCTCATGAGAGACAGAAACATACACTTCAATCCGAGGTTTGATTGAATCGTAGAATATATTGTCTACTAGCCGAAGAGTAATGTTACTTCACCACTGTCACCAGTGTCAGAGGATCAGGATGGCACTGGTTCTGACCTGATAGAGAACATCGAAGCACTGAGATAAACATACTCTTCAGACTTCCTTGCACGCTGCTTCTCAGGCAACACGCTGTTCGACTGCAAAGCCGAGTAAGCTTTCGAGAGAGGACAGATAAAAGAGATGCTTACCTTATCCTCAGCGAGGTCCGGCTCTTGACTACACATTCCGCTGGTTTCAAGACGTACCTGGCAAGTAATGTTTAATGATCGTTGCCCGAAAGAGAGCATACAGTATTTTTTTGTTATGAATAGAAATCGTCAGTAACTTGACCACATAAGATTGTGATTACAAGGTTTCCATGATTAGTGTTACAGTGTTTGAAGTCCTCAGAGCGGGCAGAGCAAGCTGTTTGTCACTCCTGACATGCATGAGTTTCTGCACAAAGGAAATGCGTAGTGGCACTGAGAAAATTTCCTTATACAGTTTCCGTCTGGCCAGAAATAGAATTCTCCCCGCCAAAATCTGATTTCCAACAGACAGAAACGCGTCTAAGGAAACGTTTTCAGCTCCGTGAACAATTTCCGTCAAGTTTCTTCGGGCCGAAATCATTGGGAGTCAGGAGTGTGTTCCTCGAGGAGAACAAAGCTAAATTCAGATTTATAGAGGGAGATGTCATACTACCGGCGCAAGGAGCAGAGCAAAGATGGGAATCCCGAACGCGACACTAAATCCGGAATCTGTATTCTTAGGCTGCTGGGCCAATATTAATAGGCCCGAAACAGGATGAAAGAATGCAAAGACCTGGAGGCGACGCGCTGGTGGACGTAATGTTCAAGACGTCGGCTTGCCGCGTGTTTCTCGCGTGGTGCCGAAGAATTCGCTTCATGCCTGCCGTCGTGCCTGCCTATCCCTCGCCTCTTACCACCGTTGAGCACGACTCTGTGCGATGGAAAAGAACACGCCGCCCCCATTGCCTAGGAAGTTGCGACAGTCTTCACGTTCAATTGGAATCGTTATACTTGTCTTCTTCCTCGTCCCAATTGCTATCACCCGGTCATTCTTCACCACACCCCATATACCCCCACACGCTGCAGCGACAATTGCACGATGCCAGTACTTGCAACAATCTGCAGGACCACCCCTAAACTTCTATGATAGGACCGAAAACGACCGATTCGTGCCCGGGAACCAAGCCAACCCTTATCAAGAATGCGAAGATATGGACGGGATTGCACAACGGGACGCAGGTTCTGGAGGCGGATATTCTCATTGACAAGGGTCTTATTATGGGCGTTGGGAGCTATGGGCACAGTCAGCTCGAGGCGTACGGTAGCAGTCTCGAAGTAGTCGATGCACACGGTGCTTGGGTCACTCCAGGCATCGTGGACCTCCATTCCCATTTGGGTGATTATCCGTCGCCTGAACTCGAGGGTGCTTCGGACGGCAATTCTGTCAAGGGAACCGCGCAGCCATGGATTCGAAGCTGGGACGGTCTGAATACTCACGACGATTCATACCCTCTCTCTATTGCTGGCGGTGTTACGACAGCCCTGATACTACCCGGCTCAGCCAATGCTATCGGTGCGTGTGTTGCACATGAAATTATCACGGAAAATCTAACAATATATATAGGTGGTCAGGCATTCGTGATCAAGCTCCGTCATACTGAAGAGAGATCCCCGACCTCAATGCTTCTTGAACCGCTTATCAAATCAATAACTCTTCCCTGACCCTAGTTTGCCACCAAGATGGCGGCATATGAAGTATGTCCTCTGGCTTTGGAAAATCGGAGGAACTGACTGGTTGCGTCCTCCGCAGACACGCTTGCGGTAAGTGATTGATGTAGAACTGGCTGCCAGCGCGTGTTCATGATCTATTCGCGTTGGTAGGTGAAAATCCCAGTATGTCATGTTTCATGAACGTCGGCGTAAGATCTATTAATTCCCTTGACAAGGCAGGGTTTACGGTGTAAGCAGGAATGGACACGAGCTTGGGCATTCCGAGAAGCGTGAGGTCTCCAGACTTATATGCATTCGTCAGCTCACCTCTTTTTCTTAGGTACAACACTGCCTTCTCAAATTAAACGAAAGCAAGATGCGTATTGTTCCAAGACAATGAGTGGGCAGTGGGAAGGCCTTGGGGAGTATCCGGAGGATCTCAAGTGGGAAGCCTTGGTCGATGTCATCAGAGGACATGTCAAAGTGAATATTACGGTGTCGGTTACAGTTCATACTCACTAAAACAACATTGCAGGTCAATATCCATTGCTACGAAGCTGTGACCTGGACGACATGGTCCGCGTAAGTTTTTGTCATTTCGCAAAACGCAGGCATTGTTGATGACACCCACCAGCTTTCCAACGAATTTCAATTCCCGATTGCTGCCTTCCACCACGCTCACGAAACGTACCTTGTCCCAGACCTACTGAAGAAAACCTATGGTGTGTAGTGCCTATATACAGATGACCACTAACTCAAGAGTCCTGTGCAGGTCCAACACCTGCTGTTGCTCTGTTTGCTACTAATGGAAGGTATTGATTTATACGCTTCGTTTTATATTTGCCATGGGCATCTCATCTGAGTGGCAGGTATAAGAGAGAGGCTTATAGGCAATCAGAATTTGCGGCAAGAATTCTTGCCAATACGGGTTGCAAGTTGTCTTTAAGGTGGGTCCTGACAGTTTCGTCTCAATTGACGCGTCATCATCTCCTTTCTTCGACAGAGTGACCATTCTGTCTTAAACTCGCGGTTTTTGTTGTATGAGGCCCAGCAGGCCCATACTATGGCTTGGCCGACAATTTGGCCGTGGCCTCTGTGATCAGCACTCCCGCCGAAATCATGGGAATGGGTCACCGAATTGGCTATGTCAGAAAAGGTGAATGCTGTAAAAACCTCTACCGCCTGGACGTAACATCTGACAAATCCTCCAGGATGGGACGCCGGTGAGAATATTCGTTACGTTCATACGCTCTCAGTGCTAGAATACTTCCTCAGATCTCGTTATTTGGGACAGTCATCCATTATCTTTAGGTGCGACCCCGTCCCAGGTCTTCATTGATGGCATTCCCCAGCTCGAATCGCGCGTATATCGCTCACAAGCCCCAGGTTTCCAAGAGATCCCCAGGGTGCCCAATTTCGATGATGAGGCCAAAGAAGCTCTCAAGTACGATGGATTGCCGCCTCTATCCCAAGCAAAAGTGTAGCAGATATAACGGCATGCACCAATGTCAAGTCCTTCTTCTCTCGATCTCCCGTCCAAAACCGTCCAGCGAATCTTTGACTTCCCGAGAAAGATGGCGTAGTCCTTGTGCGCAAAGGAAAGGTAATATGCTCTGGATCATATGCAGAGTGTTTCGACGCCAGTATTCTTGGTGGCGCAAAACCGCATCTTGTCGACCTCGAAGGCGGGTCTATCTCCCCCGGTCTAGTATCCTTTGGCTCGCCTCTAGGCTTGGAACATATTTGACCAAGAACCCTCAACTAATGACGGGAGCGTTCCTGATCCGTTGATCAAGGCGGTGCCGAAGATAATTGGGGGAGATACCGCCCTTATTCGCGCCGTGGACGGACTGCAGTATACCACTCGAGATGCACTGTATGTGATAAATTCGTCTTCAGCATAGCTTTGATGATCACTGATTACTTTGTTGCTGTAGTCTGGCGTACCGCTCAGGAGTGACATCCGCCATTGTAGCGCCCAGTGCCCGGAAGTTCTACTCTGGGCTGGGGACATTCTTCTCCACCGGAGCGGAACACAAACTCAAGAATGGCGCTGTTCTACAGGAGGTTACGGCTTTGCATGTTGCTGTGAGGCATTTCGGTACCCCCAGTATCAGCACGCAGATAGCTGCTCTTCGTCGGCTGTTACTTGGTCCATACGAAGGAGATTCAGGTCAATGGTTCGAAAAAGTGACGAAGGTACGTCAATTTTATTCATGGAGGCAGTATGTATTAACTGTTATCTGGACAGGGAACCATCCCACTTGTTGTCGAGGCCCATAGCGCGGATGTGATTGCTACACTTGTTCTGTTAAAGAGGGAGGTCAAACGAGCAAAAGGAACGAATATACAGCTGACAATAACGGGCGCAACGGAAGCTCATCTGCTTGCGAAAGAACTCGGTGAAGCAGGTGTTGGCGTTGTGCTTACTCCATCTCGTCCTTTCCCTTACACCTGGGAGGACCGTAGAATGTAAGCTCTATGATTACGTTCTGATCACGTTCTCACGAAAGAAACAACAGATTGCCAGGTCCCCCTCTAACCGAGCATAGTGCTATTTCCTTGCTCTTGTCGCACAACGTCACTGTTGGTATTGGTATTGAAGAAATTTGGAGCGCTCGTAATACCCGATTTGATGTCGCTTGGGTAGGTGGACCATCGATCATATGAGTGGGAGCCGCTAACCTCCGTATAATTTAGGCCTCTCTTGAAGCAGACGGTAAAATTACAAAGGAGGAAGCCCTTGCCTTATCTTCGACAAACCTAGAGAAACTACTTATAGGACACGTTAATGAGGCTACTGATCTCGTGGCGACGCGCGGGGGTGACATTCTGGAGCTGGAGTCGAAAGTTGTTGCTGCGATCTCTCCTCTGCGAGGATTTGTCGATATATTTTGAACAGCCCTTTGACAGTTTACATGCTAATTTACATACCAATCTATGTAGCAGGACACTTTTTACTTTGGCTGCCAAGCGTGCCGGTCAATGGCAGGATACCTCCGAATATTTGATCTCCGCTTTAACTGTGTCCTTATAAGTGACGCGTTCCATAAATTTTTTTCTTCAAGTGTCCGACTCAACCATCGAAGCGTCAGCTTCGGCTACAGGCGTTAACTCGTCTGTGTGACGTGTTTCCTTTCATAGTTGAGGGAGCGAAGGTGCGCCTTTCGGGATGGCACTCACGAGAAGGAGCAACACCACCTAGCTCGCTTTGTGTCCGAGTCCGCCTCGGCGTCGACTTGGATGCAGAGTTTGATGTAGGGTGGTGCGTGCGTCGTCATATTCCTGTATCCTGCCGTACCCCATCTTGGTGTGCTACTATGTGGCTTTGACGGTCTGGTAAAACCATGACGAAGACATTTTTTCTGACTCTCACGTATCTGGACGTTCCGTAATTGTTGCTTTCGTATCCAAATGATCATCTCTTCTCTGCTCAATTCGAAGCCCATTCCTTCAATCTGTATGATCCTAGTCGGGTTGGTTTCAGCAATATTCGTTATGTGTATGCTCTGTTGTCGACCATGACCGCATCGTCCAGAAGAACGTGGCTTCGTCAACTGGCAGAAGCCGTATATTTTAAATTCTAAAGGCGTTCGTCAAACTGATGCCAATGATTAGTATCTGAAATAGACATTCTACTTGGGGCTTTATACCCTTTGATTCAACTGCACTTGAACAAAGTGACGTCAGGGACTGTTCTTGTCTGTTCGTCAGAATCTGATCAACTGTTGATCATTTCATCATGATAGTTTGTACATATCGATTATACTACGGGCCCGCAGGTTGTAGTAAGTACAGTGTAGTACAGGGTGATAGTACAGCTATGTATCTTGTCCGGAAAGTCTCAATTGATATCCCGCCTTCGACACAAAATTCCAACACGATATATCCATTACAAGCCGCAAGCCGACGCAGCGACTTGGGTCGCCGTAGCCTGCACCGTTCCGAATTCAACTGCGTGTCCGTTCGTCAACGCATCCAATGTGGCCTGCGAGGTGTAGAATCCCGACGCTGCATGGTCGATTGCTGTCACCGTAACGGTCTGACCGTTGTATGTCAACTGCCAGCAGCTCCCACAGTTCGGGCTGTTCCATCCAGCGATGGAGTCAGATGATGAGATGTTCGGGAAGGTGGGGAGGGAGCTGTATGTGGTAAATCCTTTGGTCAGGAGACCATTGACACCGTTGGAGCAAGCGACGTTGGCAAGAGAGTTGGTACCAATGCCATAGCCACTGTCGTAGCCAACGGTCGTCGCGAGGGCGTAAGACGGGATGAAGGCGAGAGCGAGGGTAGAGAAGAATTTCATTATTGTAGTATATCGGTGGTTATCAGCGATTTGAAAGGCTCTTTGGCTGCTTTGGTTGTGCAGGTAGGAGTGAAGAAATCCAAGACACAATATTCCAGCTTTTATAGCCTTTCGCAAGCGAAATCCAGGAACCCATGAAGCTAAAGTTATTCGCACCCCGGAAGAAGATGTCCGTCTAGTCCATATGAATCCAATAGCTGAAGAAATCAGAGATGGTCTCGTGGTCTCCGATCCAATACTGTCCTCAAAGCTAGAACGGACGCGGTTTGCGAACCCCGAGTCCAAGGTCAGGTCCAAGTGATTAAAAACTCGGATCGCAATCGACCATTGCTCAAGAGTGAACAGAAGCATAGATGGGACGGAAATGGAGGTGTAGCATATGAGCATTCAGTCCGCTTGCTCGTAATTACTGTGCACTGCAATATTGCTGCAATGTAATCGGTGATCACGTCCGAAGAAAGATCGGCAGGTTTGCCAAAGGAACGTCAGAGGAACATCACGTTCTCGCTAAAAAAAGCGCCGCTGTCATTTTGTCAAAGGTACCCAAGAATCATTTTGTGCTCCTGAGGGGCATCCAAGACCGTTAAGTTATTCAGACCAAAATAACAAAAGAACTAGAAGGTACCAGAGGCGACTGAGTAAATTGGCATTTGTCAACTCCATGGCAGTCGCATAGTTGGCCCACCAACGTGTGATATCCGCAATAAGGACTGTCAATGGGGTAGCGAGATCTCAAGTCTCCCCAGTGCCATGCAGAGAGACGGAAAAATGTTCAAGAGCCCGTGGGTAGCGGTGGGGTACAGAGGCTTGATGCCGGAAGCTAGACTAGGAACAGACTCGAGCCGCCATTTCCCCGAGCCTTGGAAGCGCAAGATGGAAATAAGCTGCTGCTATTTTTTCGTTTCGCAAAACTTACCATCATGTAATGTATCCAAAAAGCGAGCAAGTGCATTTCCACATCGTGGTTTCTAGTCAACGATACTATAGGTAACCGAGGTAGCCGAATGTGCACAGCCTCAGCGCCTCTCCCGCACTTTTTTCAAAATGTGATCAACGTCGATCCTTCACTGCAGATCTGCTTCACAAGAGATTTGTAATTGTTACTTGACTGTACTACGAGAAGTACTGGTAGATGCAATAAAGAGTAATTGTCCAACTATGTGGGTGTCCAGTGTTATGTACTAAACTCCAATAAACCGATGCCAGTGAACCTCATCTGCTTTCCATCAACACAAAATATCGTAATATGACCACTACAAGCCACAAGCCGACGCGGCGACTTGGGTCGCCGTAGCCTGGACCGTTCCGAACTCGACCGCATGCCCGTTCGTCAAATCATCCAACGCGGCCTGCGAAGTGTAGAATCCCGACAGTGCATGATCAACTGCTAGCACCGTAATCGTGCGACCATTGTAAGTCAACTGCCAACAGGTCCCACAGTTCGGGCTGTTCCATCCAGCAATGGAGTCAGATGATGCGATGTATGGGAAAGTGGGAAGGGAGCCGTATGTGGTAAATCCTTTGGTCAGGAGACCATTGGCACCGTCGGAGCAAGCAACGTTGGCGAGAGAGTTGCTGCTAACACCGTAGCCGTTATCATAGCCAACGGTCACGGCAAGGGCGCAAGAAGGGATGAGGGCGAGGGCGAGGGTAGAGAAGAACCTCATTATTGTAGTATATCGGTGGTTTATCAACGATTTGAAAGGCTCTTTGACTGCGTTATTTGGGCAGGTAGGAGTGAGGAAACTCGAAATACAATTTTCCAGCTTTTATAGCCTGTTGCAAGCGAAATCCTGGAGCCCATGAAGCTAAAATTATTCGCACCACGGAAGAAGATGTCCGTTTTGTTCATGTGAAGGCGTCTAGGCATAAATCACTTCGAACACGGTCCCGTGTCTCGACCAGTGGGCAAGAATTAGAACATAGGTCTGAAAACTCCGAGTTTTGAGAATATTTACCGCCGGCCTCCGACAAAGACGCACTCAATGAAACCCTCATATCGCGATCTACCATCGTTTAAGCGTTTGCACAACTGCGGAACTGATGAGGCAGACACATAGATGAAGACGGAGACACATACTCATAATGTGAATATCGCATCCAGTGCGCTGGAATATAATCACGGCCCAAGGCAAGTCTGGCAAATTTTACCTGGTCTGGAAGAACCTCGCGTTCTCAATAACCAAGCGCCACTATCACATTGTCGACGGTACCGGGGAACCAGCGTACTCTGTCGACGGACAGTCAAGACCGAAATAATGAAAGACCTGAGGTGAATTGTCACCTGTTCGGTTCTTGAACCGATGATGACGATTGTGCTAATTATCCGATGGAGTCGTACAGATGGCAGAATATTCAAGAGCACCAGCATCTAGCAGCATTGGAAATTGCGGCGGAGCTTAGAGGGCACAGTCTACTGATAGTGACGGGCATTCCGATCCTTGGCACCCAGGGCGGGGGTATCACTCGTGGGGGCAGTTTTGAAACCCCGACCAGATGCCGGTCATGCGGCATGGGTCATAGGCTAGGGGATTTTCACTTTGCTCGCCCCCTACTGAGTCTATGAAGATATACAGTAACGAGTTCTGCGAGTTTCTCATAGAGCCGGTTTACCAGGCTAATCCTTGATGCCTTCTGTCATGTCTGACGAGCACAGCGCGGAAGTCAGTGACGCTTCGTTTGTCATCCCTCAGCTTCAAGTCTATCCGGATGAGTGTGCTCTATTAGAGCTCTAATTAAGTGGTATAACGTGAATATTAAACAAAGATTCCCTGAGATGGCACGAAGTAAAAAGGTCCTAATTGGGTTTTCTGCAAATTGCGAGGTACATCGGTGTGAAAAGCTATTGGATAAAACTTAGTGTCGGCTTTAAACTTGAAGACTGAAAAATACCTTCGTCTGTCCACCTTTGACTAAGGAGTCACCAGCCACCTTAAGCTCCTCGCACACTTCCCACGTACCCTTGGGAATGACACGGACGAACTCCAACAAGCGCAGACCATGATGGGTGACGAACTTGCCACTCGAGCTCGTTCTCCACACAAGTATCAAATCCCAAAACGTTTGTGCTTTCCGGAAATCACCCTCCAAAGGGTAATACCACGTAACGGGATCAGGACGCTCAGCGAGGTCCTCTTCGTGGAGGATCTCAAATCCAACGGTTTTCATAGCTTGGCGTGCAAGACGAAGTGGTCGCATCTCAGGAATGCCATTACCAATTTCGATGCCATGAGCCAGCTCCTTGTGGGAGGGTATCGAAGGGTCCCATGCATCGGTCATGCACCATTCGTAAACACCGAACTGTGTCAGTAAATCTTAGTCGTGATCAACGTAGCAAGTCAGGAAGAGAACATACAATTCCTCCAGGCTTTAAAACTTTCATTATCTCGCCATACACACCTTCCCATGTAGGAGCGTGTACTGTGGCCTCAATAGCATAGACTAAAAACCGTGGTCAGATAGCTGTACACGCGACAAAAACAAATCAGAAATTACCAGCATCGAACGAGTTCTCCCCGAATTGTTCCACTAGCTTCATGAAATCTCCCTTGACGAAGGAAACCTGCTCTTCCAGGCCGGCGTTTTTGGTGTGCTTGCGTGCTTTGGAGATTTGGTAGTCGTTGTTGTTGAGGCCGACAATGGTAACATCAGCGAAACGGGCAATTTCGCGAGCGGGTCCACCGACACCACATCCGACGTCGAGGACGCGCATGCCAGGCTTCAAATTCATTTGGGCAGCGAGGTAGTGCTCATGACGCGCAAGTGACGCTGCGAAACCTTCACCCTTGTAAAATCTTGAGAAGTGGAACGACTGGGACCACGCGTACTCATAAATTTGAGTGACGGCGTCGTAATACCCTATTGCTTATTAGAATGGATGGGACGCTCAGGAAAGTCAATATGCACACCGTTTACAACGTCTGTATATCCTTCGACCCTGTTGTCCGTGTGCACTTCCTTCTCCTGGGCCAAGTCTTTTGACCAGAACTTGGTATAGTTCTCAATACGAGCACCAATGCGACCTTCTGCATCAGGAGCGGGAGCAGCCATATTTGTTGAAAATGCAGAGAAGGGTGGACGTTGAAGGGAGAGAGTGTGGGACGAGATAAGAAGTTCAGGAGCAGTAAAGGAAGTTTATATTTGTATCGCCAAATGGTCTGATCATTGATTTTTTTTTGGTGTCAAAAACGATCCGCTTCCGGATCGGATTCTCACGCGATGTAACATTGTATCTATGTCATGGACTCGCCGCTCTCCATTGGAAAGGCAGGGATTTCTCGGAATACAAACTATACTTGAGCTCGTGGCCAACCCGTGGCCCCGTGTAAATGGCCGGGCCGCAAGTCGCTTTACTCGTATGGCATTCCTTGCAAAAGAATTAGTACGACGTACGTAAGTAACGTTAATATTCACAAGCCAAGTCACTTAAGCCTTTGCGAGATCCCCTCCATGGTAGCAATATCCAAGCAATATCATAGGTAAGGGTAATACATGGGCAGAGTAACACCTGTCGGTTTGACTCCTTCGAACACTTCGAGTCAACAGTCTTCTAATTCTACAAACACAACGTCTACCATGTCGACAACTACTTGGTCGTACACTAACCCCAAGAAAACCAAGTTTTGCGAAGTTCAAATCGGTGCATTGATACCGACATGAATGATCCTGGAGAAGCAAGCTTATTGAGTGCACCAGCCATGCGTACAATAGGAGGATTACTCACTCATCTGCAGAGGTGAGCCAGTTGGCCGTTTCTGGGAACATAGTGGCTATAATGGCGCTGCATGAGAACGAATAATGTGCGATGTCCTGTGATTCCGCACCTAAACGACGGTAGATCTCCTCAATCAGATATCTTCTCAGAAAATTGACGATGACAGAGAATTTCCGGACGTTAACATGCCTACTGACAACATGGTAATGTGGCACTCTGTTGTCCGCGGATGAGCAGCATGAACAGCAAGATGGGGTAAAATTTACGAACATGTGCGTAGTATTCCCCGCCACCTCTTTGATGCGGTTGATTATACGACCGCAGTTATGAGGGTCTGCATGGGCCTCCAGAGCACATATCCTTTCAAGCAAATCATCAACCTATACGTAGCCGTCAGTTCACAGCTCACTGGGTGAAATTCTGGGAAGTTCACCTTCACGTCGAAGTTGTCCCTATACCCAATATAATATGTAGCACCGTAGAAGCCTATAAGAGAGTTAGTATTGCGAATCACGTAGTCGTTTGATGCTTGCCTTGGATTGAACGAACCCGAGATACTACATATCTCTCCTCTACAGGAACTCTGGGAACTGGTAATACGGAGACGGAAAGAAAAATCTTTATCCTGTAAGTTTACTTCATATGACAGGAACTGAAGAGGCATACGAGGACTTCAGGAAGGCCAGGCCATTGTCTTACGAGCCCTGTGTTTTGAAGAGATGAGCCAAGGACGATACCAGTCAGGACCACGCTGGCAAGCTTACCGATAAAACTATGCGGAACCCCCTGTCCCTCCGCAATCTTATGAAACACAGCACATGTCGGTATGCGAACAAGCTCTCGTTGTCTCAACAGAGCTTTAGGATGTGCGTCACCATCTACGGCGTTGCTGTTGGTCTTCGACGGATGCGGAACATAGTAGTACCTTGATATGGTGTAGGTGTCGTCATCGTCATCGTCATCGTCCACCTCGTCTTCTACGGCGTCATTCTCGGCGTCCCCGTCCAAATGAAAGGTAACCTGCAATTTCTCGTCCTTGTGTATAAAATCTCTCAGGTTCTGTCGATTCTGCCCGTCAAATGCGTCCTCGAGTCCCTTCAATAAGCAGTCAGTATATGCCAAATCTTTACAGCAGGAAATATGAACCTTCCCCCAAGTCCATAACCACATCAGTATGGATCTGGAAAAAGAATGCCGAGTAAGAATTGTGCGATCCTGCACGAAACAGAGGCAAACTCACATGCAAATTCCTATTGTCAGCGGCACCCAAGCCCCGTGGGGAATTTTCTTGAGCGAAGCGCCCCAGAAGAGCCCATCGAAGAAGCCAAAAACGACAAAATACAGCAAGGCAATGATGATTGGCAGTTTCTTCACGTAGTGGATTTGGAACGAGAGTAGAATGGTGGTAGAAAGCATGACAGTTGCTACAGCAAAGCCGTACGCATTTGTCAATTTCGCCAGGTCGGAGAACGTGGCAACCAGGATGATAGTTCCGATCATGAGGGTCCAATTGATGGCTGGGATGTAGACCCGCCCTTGTATAGTTTCAGACGTATAGACCAGACGGAGGGGTGGGAAGCTCTTCATGCTGATAACCTGTTGTAAGAGACTGAAAGTGGCAGTGATCATCGCTTGGGATGCAATAATCTGTATGCCAGCCTAGGTGAGAAGTACATTCACAGACGCAATATGGGCATACCGTGGCCAGAATGGCAAAAGTAAACACGATCCTACAGGGTTGTTTGAGTCGGCAGATGAAATGTCACTGACGGGTTGAGAACTGACCAAAAAAGAGGGCCATTCAGCCCACCAGGGATGCTTTGGTAGAAAACGTTTTGTATAACCTGGTCGCCATTGGTGATAAGTGCCGCCCCCTGACCCAGATAAGCCAAGAGAAGAGATGGATACACGAAGCAACCAAACGAAATCTAATAGACAGTCTGTTAGGGCACACTCATCAATGAATGACAGAGCCGGACCTGAATAGATAGTGCATTGAACTGCCCGACACTGAAGTTCGTGAGCGATTTTGAATCATCAGCAGCAACATCCTTCTCTTACTTTGCGAAGATAGCCTCACAACCTGTGATGGCTAGAAGCACACCGGCAAGAATGTCGTAGTCTCTCGTGCGTACAAATACTGAGACCGTGGTCAGGTCAACGGCGCGAAACGAGTTTAGAGACACTTACGAAGGACAGCTCGGGAAGGGTCAAAAGCCCTGAAAATACCCGGATATAGAGTGATGTTATATATCCCGGTCCCCGCCAATAGTAGAAACCAGATGAATGATACTGATGATTGAAATCTTTATTAACGCAAAACAACTGACGAATTGAAACTCACTGGGGCCGAATGTCACTGCTAACCTTGCAGTCCCAAATTGCTGTACAAAAAAGAGTGCGAGCAGGAAGGCCTATGACTAATTGATGAACACAATAAATGATGCGAGAGTGGAATGAGATTCACTATCGAGATGGGGACGATGTTGTGGGTGACAGAAGGTTTGGCTACTGCGATACCTCCAACGGCACTAGTGACCGATACCGCAGGCGTGAACATGCCATCTGCCATAGTCAATCTATCAGAAGAATAAGCGTAAGAGTGACAGGGTCATATGAGAGACGTACGCCGTTCCGAACAGACACTTTCCGGAGGTAAGTCAAGTCGACAAGGAGCACGATGAACACACACCCAAAGAAGTAGAGGCCATCGTAGTTTCTCCTTCAATGTACCGTTTACAGGACTCGGTGACATGCGTTTGAGTTCTTGCCCATAATCTCCGGTAAGAGTGCGGTCGGCTTCGTAGTCTTTCTCCTTGGGAGGGTAAAGGCCTTGGTAGAGTGCAAAAGAACCTCCCTCGCCTATCGTTACGGGTTAGCATAGGAAAGTGGCGATCCAGCTATTCGCTACGAACCTTCTTGTGTAGCGAATTTAAGTGAAGTGAAGACATATTTGACCAATGGGAGAATTGTTATCGACCATATGATAGCACTGACTCCGCCAATGATGTCCTCTTTCGATGGTACCTCGCCGGTCGAAGGCCAGATGCCATTAAGAACGTACAAGGGTGAGGTTCCTATAGCGAATTGTGAGCATGGAGGCCGGTACACGGCAGGGAAGAAGTGGCAGCTTAACCTATATCTGAATAGATAATCCCTGGATCAAACGTCTCAGCCTGCGAACAATCTCCGAGCTGTATATAGACGCTCACCTAACGTCTGGAAGCTCAGCTGGAGGAGAGCGAATCCTTTCAACTTTATAGCCGTTCGTCTTTGACGCAGCCCGGTTTCAAGCGCCGAGGGGGTGGTCATTGCTCAACCAGATAGTGTGGGAAAGACATTCATATTGAAAGATTTTATAGTGCGCATACATGAGCGCCGGGTTTATCGCCAAGTGATGTCGTCACTCCGTTTAGATCCAGGAATGGCGAATTTCGCGCATGGTCGGGGGATATAGTTGCATAGAAAATGAGGGATTATGGCCATTGAACGATTTGTGTGCGACAAGATTATGAGACTATTTGGAACAGGCCCAGTACCTTTGATTTTGCTCTGTTATCCGATGGCCTTCCGTTATGCCCGCCTCGCCATGCCGTGTTTTCAATACGCACGTTCCACCTCGCGCACTCCAAACCTTGATGCTAGAGCTGAAGCAGTTTATCGCGTTGAATAATGACGGCAAAGCCAAGGAGACGAGTACTGATAACCGGTCAGCCAAGCGAGAGGCTTGCTAATCGAGGGGCTTTCTACCAGCAGGGGACGAGTGAACTATCGCAAAGGTGAGCACTCAGATAGTCACGAGCATGGTTTTTTGTTCAGGCTCGAGCTACCTTGATGATTTCAATCTCGAAAGAATTTGGATATGGGAGTTAACCCGTCTTTCAAAGGACAGGTTAGCGAAACGGCTCTCAGGAAACGTAAAGAGTCGGCAATGAATTTGATTGGCAAGCTTACTTCTACCATGGCAAGGATACACGAGGACGAAGGAAAATATTTTCTGGACACTGCGGCGTAGTATATTATGTTTGACCATATGGCGAGACAAGAGGGGGAAAACACGAAAGGAGTAGTACATCCTGACTCCGAACTCGGAGAATCTGAATCTAGTGGCGGGAGAGACCTTGAAAACGGAACAGCTTTGTGTCCGACAGCGTGGTAGTCAGGACTGCATTATTCGAAACCAAGATGGTGGAACAACAGCAAAGTGGAAGACTGGATGACGAACGCGAAATGGGAGGTTCAAAGATCCGCGCGACCGGGCCGGTCAACACAAAACTTCCCCTGGCACAAGTCCAATTCTCACGCCATCAGCTGTTCATGTCGACAGCGTACTGACCGTGCTGAGTGTTACTCTGCGACGACTGTTTCCTGGACATCCAAGGCGTCGAGCACCTCGATTTCTCGCTTCTTTGATACCCGCGCTGGCGTAGCTCAGTACAATGTCGTTCTTCAACTCTATCGGGTGCGTTGACGATTGCAGCATACTGGAATATAACCTACTGACACTTGCACCGAAACACTCAGCCGTTCCATGACCCGTGCACCGAGAAATGCTAAACGGTCTCCTACTCCAACTTCTGCGACGTTCTCTCCTGTTGAATACAATTCGAACTCGACACCTCCATCTCCCGTCGTGGCAGCCCCGAAACCTCTCTATCTATGCAGTCCATTTGTAGAGGCGGCGCTGGTAAAGGGAAACTTCAAGACCATCGTTATGCTGCCAAAATATGTCGATATAATGGAATGGGTCGCAGTCAATAGTGCGTCGCTTTTCTTGTTGACGACTGGTGTGGCTACTGATGACTACAACCAGTCTTTGACTTTTATACCAATCTCAATGAATTTTACGGAGTCATCACTGAATGCTGTACACAGCAGACTTGTCCAACGATGTCTGCAGGGCCTGTGTATGCTTTTGTCGCGTAGGTTGGACTTGAAGCTGAGTACATCGATACAGATTGAACTACACCTGGATCAACCAGGATCGCAAGAGTGTCCATCTTCCGGCACCAACTTATATCGACTATGTCATGACGTGGGCTCAAAATCTTCTCGACGATGAATCCGTATTTCCAACCAAGTCGGGTGCGTGGTCTTGCCTGTCACGGATGCCCTTTTCGTTATTCCGGGTCTGCAGGGCGTGACTTTCCTCAAAGCTTTCCGTCTACCGTAAAACACGTCTATCGTCAACTATTGCGCGTCTTTGCACACATATACCATGCGCATTATCACCAAATCCTTCATTTACGATCGGAGCCGCACTTTAACAGCCTGTTCGCGCATTTCCTTGCATTTGGTCGTGAATACGAGCTACTCGAGATGAAAGATCTGAAGGGTTCGTCCTCGGCGCCTGTAGGAGTAGGTGCCCTATGGGAGCGCTGGAGAGACATGGGTATATTGGATGGTTAAGCTCTTTCCGAAGTATATCTGTCCTGTGATCTGGTTATCGCAAGGAACGGATCGATTTATTGCTATCCGATTTTGCAACCATTCGCGTATCTTTTGTAACAGTAATAGTAACGGACGCTCTTTCTTCGTATACCAGAGTGTTTGTTTGAGTCGTGGGAAAGAAACAAATTCGATCCTTTGTCCTGAGCTACCATCATCTTCCCCATTCTTACCGTCGGAGCCGTCGTTGATTATTACGCGTCATTCCTTGCCTTGTCGTTGGATCGAGCGCCCAATAACCGCCTATATCCTTTCAGCAAGAAATATGTCGTTCTTCGGGTATGATTTTTCCGCCTACCGCCCACCGCAGCAGCCACTGACGTTGAGAACGACAGGAACAAGAACAGAGCTCCCAGTAGACCCAAACGTTCACCGACGCCCAACTCTGGCACCCTTTCCCGTACAAATTCTCGCGGTTCTGCATCCAACGAAGAGGGCGCCATCTCCAAACCCCTGTACTTATGCAGTCCTTTTGCGGATTCCGCCCTCGTAAAGGGAAACTTCA